>JAVGWX010000024.1:25986706-26199206 GCA_036924085.1 Ariolimax columbianus
TGTCTGTAGAATGGATGAAGATCGGATACCAAAGCGGTCATGGGAGATCAAAAGTCAAGGACGCAGACCCAGAGGACGTCCTAAAGTACGTTGGGAAGACAACATACGCCAGTCCCTAAGTGATATAGGGCTGGATTGGAAAGAGGCCAGGAAAAAGACGGCGGATAGAGCAGTGTGGCGTTCTCTTTGGCAAACCTCTACACCTCACGGTAGAAGAGGAGCGACTAAGTAAGTAAGTAAGTAAGCTCTGTACGTAGTCCTGATGGCTGCTTTTGTATCATTGTATGTGGTTACTGCATCACTCTGCTGCAGTGTTACCCCCTCTCTGGCGAATCTGTCTGTCTCCTGGTTGCCTGGAATGTTGCAGTGGTAACCCATCTAGTTTAGTCGGCTCCACTCGAGATGGGCTAAATGGGTCTCAACATATCGCTATCCTCCTTGGATAACGGTGACAATTCTAAAGATAATACAAGATTACCAGGCTCCAACCCTGGGGGAAAGACCATCTTTATTAGTTCGAAACCAATCGCGTGTTTCCGACGTCACGGCTTATGAATCCTGATTGGGCTACTCAAGTATACTTTAAATCGAGTTTACCCGATAATCCCTTCGAAGTGTCAATCTGGACAGCTGACCGAGATCTTCCTACATGTTAGCTCAAGGGAAGGAGCCAGTGTCCAGGAAAGGAGCCAGTGTCCACGGAAGGAGCCAGTTTCCAGGGAAGGAGCTAGTGTCCACGGAAGGAGCCAGTTTCCAGGGAAGGAGCCAGTTTCCAGGGAAGGAGCCAGTTTCCAGGGAAGGAGCTAGTGTCCACGGAAGGAGCCAGTTTCCAGGGAAGGAGCTAGTGTCCACGGAAGGAGCCAGTTTCCAGGGAAGGAGCCAGTTTCCAGGGAAGGAGCTAGTGTCCACGGAAGGAGCCAGTTTCCAGGGAAGGAGCCAGTTTCCAGGGAAGGAGCCAGTTTCCAGGGAAGGAGCCAGTTTCCAGGGAAGGAGCCAGTTTCCAGGGAAAGAGCTAGTGTCCACGGAAGGAGCCAGTTTCCAGGGAAGGAGCTAGTGTCCACGGAAGGAGCCAGTTTCCAGGGAAGGAGCCAGTTTCCAGGGAAGGAGCTAGTGTCCACGGAAGGAGCCAGTTTCCAGGGAAGGAGCCAGTTTCCAGGGAAGGAGCCAGTTTCCAGGGAAGGAGCCAGTTTCCAGGGAAGGAGCTAGTGTCCACGGAAGGAGCCAGTTTCCAGGGAAGGAGCCAGTTTCCAGGGAAGGAGCCAGTTCCCAGGGAAGGAGCCAGTTTCCAGGGAAGGAGCCAGTTTCCACGGAAGGAGCCAGTTTCCACGGAAGGAGCCAGTTTCCAGGGAAGGAGCCAGTTTCCAGGGAAGGAGCCAGTTTCCAGGGAAGGAGCCAGTTCCCAGGGAAGGAGCCAGTTTCCAGGGAAGGAGCCAGTTTCCAGGGAAGGAGCCAGTTTCCACGGAAGGAGCCAGTTTCCACGGAAGGAGCCAGTTTCCAGGGAAGGAGCCAGTTTCCAGGGAAGGAGCCAGTTCCCAGGGAAGGAGCCAGTTTCCAGGGAAGGAGCCAGTTCCCAGGGAAGGAGCCAGTTTCCAGGGAAGGAGCCAGTTTCCAGGGAAGGAGCCAGTTTCCACGGAAGGAGCCAGTTTCCACGGAAGGAGCCAGTTTCCAGGGAAGGAGCCAGTTTCCAGGGAAGGAGCCAGTTCCCAGGGAAGGAGCCAGTTTCCAGGGAAGGAGCCAGTTCCCAGGGAAGGAGCCAATTTCCAGGGAAGGAGCCAGTTTCCAGGGAAGGAGCCAGTTCCCAGGGAAGGAGCCAGTTTCCAGGGAAGGAGCCAGTTTCCACGGAAGGAGCCAGTTTCCACGGAAGGAGCCAGTTTCCAGGGAAGGAGCCAGTTTCCAGGGAAGGAGCCAGTTTCCAGGGAAGGAGCCAGTTTCCAGGGAAGGAGCCAGTTTCCAGGGAAGGAGCCAGTTTCCAGGGAAGGAGCCAGTTTCCAGGGAAGGAGCCAGTTCCCAGGGAAGGAGCCAGTTCCCAGGGAAGGAGCCAGTTTACTTCTTGTTTCTGCCGGGAGTGGGAACTTACTTATTTTGCGTGTCATGTGCACCACGTCAGACAGTATGCTTGCAATCTTCAGTCACATGGGTTGCCCTATTGTTTCACATCAACATGTCATCCATATTGTATATTTCCAGAAAGTTTAAGCAGATCATCAGGTGGTCTGAGGTGACGGCGAAAGAGTCCAGAACGCTGAACACATCCTACAGGACAGCCCATGTGGAGCCGGAGTCCAGAACCCTGAACACATCCCACATGACATCCCATGTGGAGCCGGAGTCCAGAACCCTGAACACATCCCACATGACATCCCATGTGGAGCCGGAGTCCAGAACCCTGAACACATCCTACAGGACAGCCCATGTGGAGCTGGAGTCCAGAACTCTGAACACATCCCACATGACATCCCATGTGGAGCCGGAGTCCAGAACCCTGAACACATCCTATAGGACAGCCCACGTGGAGCCGAAGTCAAGAACCCTGAACACATCCTACAGGACAGCCAAATTTACAGAGACATACTGCACAAAATCTGGCCAGGTGGAGCCGAGGTGAGGCATAAGCTGTGGGACTGCCACCCGGACCAGGAGAGGGCTGTAGGACTGCCACCCGGACCAGGAGAGGGATGTGGGACTGCCACCTGGACCAGGAGAGGGCTGTGGGACTGCCACCCAGAGCAGCAGAGGGCTGTGGGACTGCCACCCGGACCAGATGAGGGCTGTGGGACTGCCAACCGGACCAGGAGAGGGCCGTGGGACTGCCACCCGGACCAGGAGACGGCTGTGAGACTTCCACCCGGGTCTAGAGATGGTTGTGTGACTGCCACCAGGGTCTGGATAGGGCTGTGGCCTTCGTCCTAGCGCCGGCACTACAGATCTAGCGTGATCAAATATCCGGAACTTAACTTAACGTTGTTATACTGGCAGATGGCTTCGCTGTATGGTCAACCACAGAGCATGCAACAATAGCCTCATACATGCTTCAAAACTTTGTTGTATGGACAGCCACAGAACATACAACAATAGCCTCATACCTGCTCCAAAATATCTAACTTTATATTGGTTTGAAGGTTATGCAGAGTCTGTACACAATCAGTTTCACTTACATTTTCTTGCTCTAAAAGTTATGCGCATCCAATCTATTCTTAAATGCATTAATTGACCTTCACTCCACTACTTCCTGTGGCAATGCATTCCAAGCATTCACTTCCTAATATTTAATCTGGACCTTTCTTTAGTTAATTTGTACCTATGCCCTCTTGTTCTTGTAGGTGGTTGGATTTGGAATATAAAAAACTTGTTATAGTCTAATTTATCCTTTCCTTTGATAATCTTATAAACCAGTATTAAGTCACCTCGAATTCTAAACGCAGAAGGAAAAGACAGTGATAACAAGTGACTTCAATTAGAGATAGAGAGATAACTAGGAGTCCCGTTTAGCAGAAACGGGGCCGATGTCACAGCGCAGTCAATAAGCTCGCAGCAGTCGGATTTCCTTATCTCGAAGGACAAAAATGTCCCATTCACGTGCCATGTCTCATGGCCACCCAGCAGAAGCGACTTTGGCTTCTGATTAGTGTAGTGCTCGAGTAATCGCTATTCACGGCATAGATACAGGGCTTAACTCCCGCAACTGCCACGCTCCAATCGACCCAGATGTAAATCGTACCTGGCGATAAAGAAATAGGTTAAAGACGACGGATCGACTTCGTCGCGACAGATTTCCACATATTTCTAGGTCTCTCTCCGCAGAAAGGTATCCTGACTGCCGAGAGCATCCCACAAAGCACGATCTCCTTAGCTCCAGCGATGAACCAAGGGATCTCCTAAAAAATGGCATGTACACCTGGCGTACGACTAAGGAAGTAAAAGACAGCGAGGAAATGAACTGGCCACTCAACTTTAGTACACTCAAGTCTCTAACAACTTCATTCCCCGACAGTAGTGTAACTACTATGGGACAAACCTAGACTTAGTATACTGAAGTCTCTAACAACTTCATTCCCCGACAGTAGTGTAACTACTATGGGACAAACCTAGACTTAGTATACTGAAGTCTCTAACAACTTCACCACCCGACAGTAGTGTAACTACTATGGGACAAACCTTGACTTAGTACACTCAAGTCTCTAACAACTTCATTCCCCGACAGTAGTGTAACTACTATGGGACAAACCTAGACTTAGTACACTGAAGTCTCTAACAACTTCATTCCCCGACAGTAGTGTAACTACTATGGGAAAAACCTAGACTTAGTATACTGAAGTCTCTAACAACTTCATTCCCCGACAGTAGTATAACTACTATGGGACAAACCTAGACTTAGTATACTGAAGTCTCTAACAACTTCATTCCCCGACAGTAGTGTAACTACTATGGGACAAACCTAGACTTAGTATACTGAAGTCTCTAACAACTTCACCACCCGACAGTAGTGTAACTACTATGGGACAAACCTTGACTTAGTACACTCAAGTCTCTAACAACTTCATTCCCCGACAGTAGTGTAACTACTATGGGACAAACCTAGACTTAGTATACTGAAGTCTCTAACAACTTCATTCCCCGACAGTAGTGTAACTACTATAGGACAAACCTAGACTTAGTATACTGAAGTCTCTAACAACTTCATTCCTCGACAGTAGTGTAACTACTATGGGACAAACCTAGACTTACTATACTGAAGTCTCTAACAACTTCATTCCCCGACAGTAGTGTAACTACTATGGGACAAACCTAGACTTAGTACACTGAAGTCTCTAACAACTTCATTCCCCGACAGTAGTGTAACTACTATGGGACAAACCTAGACTTAGTATACTGAAGTCTCTAACAACTTCATTCCCCGACAGTAGTATAACTACTATGGGACAAACCTAGACTTAGTATACTGAAGTCTCTAACAACTTCATTCCCCGACAGTAGTATAACTACTATGGGACAAACCTAGACTTAGTATACTGAAGTCTCTAACAACTTCATTCCCCGACAGTAGTATAACTACTATGGGACAAACCTAGACTTAGTATACTGAAGTCTCTAACAACTTCATTCCCCGACAGTTGTGTAACTACTATGGGACAAACCTAGACTTAGTATACTGAAGTCTCTAACAACTTCATTCCCCGACAGTAGTGTAACTACTATTGGACAAACCTAGACTTAGTACACTGAAGTCTCTAACAACTTCATTCCCCGACAGTAGTGTAACTACTATGGGACAAACCTAGACTTAGTACACTGAAGTCTCTAACAACTTCATTCCCCGACAGTAGTGTAACTACTATGGGACAAACCTAGACTTAGTATACTGAAGTCTCTAACAACTTCATTCCCCGACAGTAGTGTAACTACTATGGGACAAACCTAGACTTAGTACACTCAAGTCTCTAACAACTTCATTCCCCGACAGTAGTGTAACTACTATGGGACAAACCTAGACTTAGTATACTGAAGTCTCTAACAACTTCATTCCCCGACAGTAGTGTAACTACTATGGGACAAACCTAGACTTAGTATACTGAAGTCTCTAACAACTTCATTCCCTGACAGTAGTGTAACTACTATGGGACAAACCTAGACTTAGTACACTGAAGTCTCTAACAACTTCATTCCCCGACAGTAGTGTAACTACTATGGGACAAACCTAGACTTAGTACACTGAAGTCTCTAACAACTTCATTCCCCGACAGTAGTGTAACTACTATGGGACAAACCTAGACTTAGTACACTGAAGTCTCTAACAACTTCATTCCCCGACAGTAGTGTAACTACTATGGGACAAACCTAGACTTAGTATACTGAAGTCTCTAACAACTTCATTCCCCGACAGTAGTGTAACTACTATGGGACAAACCTTGACTTAGTATACTGAAGTCTCTAACAACTTCATTCCCCGACAGTAGTGTAACTACTATGGGACAAACCTAGACTTAGTATACTGAAGTCTCTATCAACTTCATTCCCCGACAGTAGTGTAACTACTATGGGACAAACCTAGACTTAGTATACTAAAGTCTCTAACAACTTCATTCCCCGACAGTAGTGTAACTACTATGGGACAAACCTAGACTTAGTACACTGAAGTCTCTAACAACTTCATTCCCCGACAGTAGTGTAACTACTATGGGACAAACCTAGACTTAGTATACTGAAGTCTCTAACAACTTCATTCCCCGACAGTAGTGTAACTACTATGGGAAAAACCTAGACTTAGTATACTGAAGTCTCTAACAACTTCAAAACCCGACAGTAGTGTAGCTACTATGGGACAAACCTAGACTTAGTATACTGAAGTCTCTAACAACTTCAAAACCCGACAGTAGTATAACTACTATGGGACAAACCTAGACTTAGTATACTGAAGTCTCTAACAACTTCAAAACCCGACAGTAGTGTAACTACTATGGGACAAACCTAGACTTAGTATACTGAAGTCTCTAACAACTTCATTACCCGATAGTAGTGTAACTACTATGGGACAAACCTTGACTTAGTATACTGAAGTCTCTAACAACTTCATCACCCGACAGTAGTGTAACTATGGGACAAACCTGTACTTATTCATTATACCATCAAAGACGTCTCAGTCTCTATAGACCATGCAAATGGCGCCCTATGAGTTTTGTCCAACTGTCTCCTGTATTTCGACACTGTCTGCTATGACAGTCTCTGCCACCATAGTAAGGATTCTGGCTTGTTCCTTGATCTCTTCAGTCATTCTCTTTTCTCTGCAGCCGGAAGACCTCTACGAGCGTCAGCAGCCACTATGCCCCCTCCAACTGACTGTCTCCAACAGGTCGATCCTGAGCAATGTCTGCCCAGCCCTGGGATGGGATGTCGCATGACCATGTCCCTCTTGCACGCGTCATTGAATCGCAGTGTGAGACTGCTGATTCTTCTAACTCCAATGGCTAGCTGTCCCTAGATGATATCCGTTAACAGCTTCTCGTTATAAACGCGTAAACTTATTGCTACATCCTAATCTTATTCTCCGTGGGAGATCGTGCAGAATTCAATATTGGATGAGGAGAGTTGAAAGCAATTCCGACCATGTTAATCCGCGCGTTAACCTCCGAGCTTGCTCCCCCATCTTGAATAATGACACTGCCTAAATAGGTAAAAGTGTGCACTTTCTCAATTAGGGGTGACAGCATAAAACATGTCATGACACACGGAGACAAGATGGCCCTGCTTTCACGCTAGAAATCTGCCAACGCCGCATGGTAGAAAAGGAGACATAAACTAAGGAACATATAGCGCGCATTCATCGCTTCCAACTTCTTCTCACCTCACTCTGTTTCATTTGACTCTGTCCTACAGTCACACCCTTGCACAACTTTCACACGCGCCCTCGTGGTAAAGCCCTTCCATAGCACTTTGGTTGGGCTAGCTTCTGAGGGCGCACAAACCTTGCATAGGTACATACAGATGCACACATGCATCCAAGCACTGGTTTATGCGTCCTGATATCGCCCAATTGACTACGGTCTGGGGTGGAAAATGGCGCGCCTCCGCCAGTAGAAACTAGTGAGGCAAACATCTAAGCAAAAAAAAAAAAAAAAAAAAAGAACATATAGCGCCCTGAGCTACACTCTTACAACTAACAAACACATGCGGATATCATTAGGTGGCATTGGGTCAAAGGACGAGCGCTCCACTGCTGCTGGATCCGTCGCAGCGGCAGCAGCTACAACAGCACCATCATCAACAACAATGTACTCTCCTCGATTTCTACTTGCCTGTTGAATGGGCCAAATTCTTGGTTCCCCCTTTAAGAGGCCCCCGGACACACGTGGGGCAAAGACTGCTATGTCTACATTTTACTTACCCTGTTTGTCTCTCGTCTTGTTGTTGCTAAGTGACGTTTCTGCATAAACCAATCGACGTGGCACTGCCAGAAAACTCAAACATCTTAGATCCTCCGTGTGTGCTCACGAGGACGACCCAAAATATGTGTCAGTGGAGAGTGCCTGTTGCATGTTCCTGTGGAAGAGAAATGGAATTTTAAATAAAAAAGCTGACGTCAGGGTCAGGTGAAGCATACTGAACATGTCCGTCGCCGGTCTTAATGGAAACAGGCAAGTGCTACAGCAGCCTGGTCACGAGGTGGAGTGCGATACCGTAATTCTTCTCTCTTTCTCTATCACTCTCTCTCTCCCTCCCTCTCCATATCCCTCTCTCTCTCTCTCTCTCTCTCTCTCTCTCTATGAATGGTGAGCTTGCTGAGAATTATTCTTCTTTTTCTTCTTCTTCTTCTTCTTCTTCTTCTTCTTCTTCTTCTTCGTTCATTCTCAAACTTCCGCTAACAAGCCCTGAACAGGGATTTCCAACCAGCAGGAAGCAGTCCGGAAAACAGTATGCGTTCTGTCGCTAGTTTATATTTTGACTGCGAAATTTGCACCGCTCGGTCCATCACATCACTTGAGTAGAGCTGAGTAGCCTGTCACTAGACTATGGCGAAAAGCTTTCTAAAAACAATAAACCCCAAACAGACAACCCCTGAAAGTCGCCATATCGAGAGGTGGCACGAATTGGTGCAGGCCCCAGAGATGGAACTTCGGGAGGAACCTGCTCCTGGACATCATCTACCATACACAACATGGAAGTCGCTGAACAGACTTCGAACTGGTGTATCACGGTGCAAGAGGAATATGAAACGATGTGGATACACAGATGATGACACATGTGATTGTGGCGCGATACAGGACCCAGACCACCTGATGACCTGCCCCAACATCCAGGAAACATGCAATAGGTGCGACATGATGGAGGCAAATGACGAGGCAATCCATGTCGCTGGATACTGGATGCAAGATATATAACGTGGTGCTTGGACACGGAAAGGAAGTCAGTAAGCGAAGAGGTCCACAGTGTACGTTCCAAAGTAGGCAAGCAGCCGCGTCAGCATGTCAGTGCGATAACAATAACAGACCGCCGCTAACTGCCAGGTTTCCAACCGCCTCATTGTAACATTTCCAGCCATAAATCAATGTTGTTCCCATGGATCTCAATCGTGTCAGATTTCCCCCTTTTAACGGTTATTTGATATCAACATTTCCCGCCTGTCTGATCATGGACGAAGACACTTCCGTCGGTACCCTCGCCTGTTTTCATGACGGGACAATGAATGGCTGGTCTTAATCCCCTCAGCTTCTTCTGTCTGATGTAAACGTATTTTTGTTCCTGGGGATTTACAGTTTTCACAGGGTGGCAGATACTAGACCCATGTCCATCTTTCTTTATTCGCTTCTTACAGATTTCACTGCTGCTAATCCGTGTCATCCCTTAGAGGAATAGTACGCGTAGTGGTGCGACAGCGTAATGTGGATTTGATACCCTTTTATGGTGGGCTCCTTGACCGAAACTTGAATGAAGAAGTAGAAAAAGAGAAGAAGGGAGAAAAAAGTACAAGCTTGGAAACAAAAGAGGATGAAGAGAATAAGACCGAGGAGAAGGGGAAGAGAAAAGGGGGAGAGTAAAGAGGTGGTGAGGCGAAAAAGAAAACTGAGAGAGGAGAAGAAAAACGACGAGGAGATGAAAAATGACCACGAGAAGAAAAAGGAAAAGAATGAGGAAGAAAAGAAGAAATATGAGAAGAATGACCAGAAGAAGAAGAAGAAGAAGAAGAAGAAGAAGAGCAGAAAAAGAAGAAGAAGAAGAAGAAGAAGAAGAAGAAGAAGAAGAAGAAGAAGAAGAAGACGAAGACGAAGAAGAACAGGAGTCCAGACCCCTGAACACGTACCTCAAGAATGTCTATGTGGGACAGGAGTCCAGACACCTGAACACATACCTCAAGAATTCCCACGTGGGACAGGAGTCCAGACACCTGAACACATACCTCAAAAATGCCCATGTGGGACAGGAGTCCAGACACTTGAACGCATACCTCAAGAATTCCCACGTGGGACAGGAGTCCAGACACCTGAACACATACCTCAAAAATGCCCATGTGGGACAGGAGTCCAGACACCTGAACACATACCTCAAGAATTCCCACGTGGGACAGGAGTCCAGACACCTGAACACATACCTCAAAAATGCCCATGTGGGACAGGAGTCCAGACACTTGAACGCATACCTCAAGAATGTCTATGTGGGACATGAGTCCAGACCACTGAACACATACCTCAAGAATGTATATGTGGGACATGAGTCCAGACCCCTGAACACATACCTCAATAATGTCTATGTGGGACATGAGTCCAGACACCTGAACACATACCTCAAGAATGCCCATGTGGGACAGGAGTCCACGCCCCTGAACACGTACTTCAATAATTCCCGGCCCACGAAGAACTAAGATGCAAGATCTGGCCAGATGGGAGCAGAACTGAGGCAAAAACTATGGGCCCACCGCTCAAACACGGAAAAGACTTTTTTACGCCTTCTTTTGTAATTGAGCAATGAAGGATCTCGAAGAGCAACGTATGAAGTTCTGCTTCAAATTGGGCAAAACGTTTTACTGAATAATAACGGAGTCTTTATGGAAAATGCCATAGCAGCCAATGAAGAATGGGGTTATGGAAGTCGAAACAGAAAGGCACCCCATCACAATAAGTTGAAACGATGTCATCGTGACAACAAAAAAGTACAGACAGGTTTGGTCTTTGTCTTGTCTGTGCTCATTATTTTAGTTTTACTTATATTCTGGTATAACTCAAGTATGACGATTCTGTTGGTTGTGCGAGTGATGTTCAAGTTAAACCGGTCCTTTTTTTTTTGTAAAGGAAAAATGTTTCTTACAAGTAGTCAAAATGCTTACAGATGCCCTGGTCGTAGTCACAACACTAAAAAGCCAGAAAAATACTGAACTTAATGATTTAAGAGCAGTACTCTGTCAACTATGCCAGCAGTCCGCACCAAAAAGGGTAGTGGTACAGTGGGTTCCATCCCACTGCAACATCCAAGGCAACGAGGAGGCAGACAGACTGGCAAAAGAAGGTGCAAGACTACCACAACCAGATACTAGTGTGACATACGAAGAGTCAAAACGGCTTATTAGAGCTTGATACATGACCAAATGGGAAACCGAGCATACTGGCTATACAAAAAACGATGCCTATTACCAGTTGAACAGACGAGAGCAGGTCGTGGTCTTCAGACTTCGCACTGGCCACAATAGATTGAGGTACCACCTATTCAACAAATTGAAGATAGATGGCACTGACGAATGCCCGTGTGGTACTGAGAAAATGACCGCTGAACATCTGCTGCAAAACTGCCCGACATACGAGGATCACAGAGAGCAGATGTGGCCATCACCAGTGGCAACACTAGACAAGCTCTATGGCAGTGTCGACAGCCTCAGGATGACCGCTGTTTTTTTCGAAAAAATAAAGGTTGATGTCTGACTGCGTACGATGAAGAAGAAGAAGAAAATGCGATTTATTTTGTCGATATAATCTCCTGCAATGTTCATGTACTTATTCCAGCGTGACGTAATGCTCGAAAAGCTTCAGTGTAGACAGATTGGTCAGTAAATCCCAACCAATCGAGGACAGCCTATTTCACTTTGTCAGCAGTGCTAAAATGCTGATCTCCAAAGAATTCTTTAAGGGGTCCAAACAGATGGATCTCTCTTGGAGCGAGGTCTGGGCTGTAAGGTGAATGTGGCTGTACCTCCCAGCCGAGTTGCTGCAGATGGCACATAGTGCGGTGTGAAGTATGAGGTCGAGAGTTATCTTGCAGGAGCAGAGCGTTATTTGTGATCAAACCAGGCCGTTTTTTGTTTTGCCGCAGACGGTTATGCACATCACTCAAAATGCGCATGTACCATTCACTGTTGAGAAAGACATGTCTCTTGTGAAATTTGCCGTCCTCTTTCACCTGAAACTTCATCACAACACGCTGTTCTATACAACCACTAACAGTGTTGTTCGCCATTTTGATTTATCTGTCACGTGACTGGCTCATAGAAAGTGGGCCACCTAGTAGTAATAAGACATACTTGCCTCTAACTGATGATAGTAGCTCGAGCACGTTATAACCCATTCAAGTAGAACTAGGACACAAGTACCCCTAATGATAGTAGTTCCAGCACGCTATTACCCATTCAAGTAGAACTAGAACACAAGTGCCCCTAATGATAGTAGTTCCAGCACGCTATTACCCATTCAAGTAGAACTAGAACACAAGTGCCCCTAATGATAGTAGTTCCAGCACGTTATAACTCATTCAAGTAGAACTAGAACACAAGTGCCCCTAATGATAGCAGTTCCAGCACGCTATAACCCATTCAGGTAGAACTAGAACACAAGTGCCCCTAATGATAGTAGTTCCAGCACGCTATAACCCATTCAGGTAGAACTAGAGCAAAAAGTATAGGTTTTATTTCAACGACCTTGTATTTTTTTTCATTTTTTGTTGGGAGGTGCAGCGTATATCGTGAGTTTGTTCGACACGATCAGGCGAGCAATAAAGAGTATTGCTTTGATGTTATGAGGCGATTGAGACAGACTATACGAAGAAACAGGCCTGAAACATGGACAAAGAGTGTTTGGAATCTGCACCACGGCAACGTACATGCACACACATCACAGCTTAGCAATGACTCTTTGGCAAAGCATGAGATGACTCGTGTCTCACATTTTCCAGATTAGCTCCTGTCGATGTATTTTGTTACCAAAGTTTAAATCAACCATTAAACATCGCATATATCAGACCACAGAAGAGATCAGATAAATGTCGATACGAGACATTGCCTGCTGTCCCAGAAAACGAGTTCCAGACACGCATGCAAAATTTGGGAATTACGTTGTGAGCTGTGTATCCAGAGAGAAGATGAACCATTTCACCGAACCAATTTTATTAAAAACAAAGTTCGGTTTCTTTTTGAACTGTCCTTGTACACTGCCTACGTGGGGTGAAACTACAAAGGAAGAACATGAGAGGGGACCAGTGCCTGTGCAAGGTCCTTACTTTATATTGCGTTTTCCCGAAGTCTCCGGAGAATGTAATGAAAGGACGTGATCCGAAACGAGATCAATATAACATGAAGATACTCAACAGTTAAGATCACGGCCCCTATGTGAGAGAGGGCAAACATACAAGCAAAAACCACTGGACCCTTTCCTAGGACAAGGGCAAAAACCAATCACTGAGACCCATGCTGAGATCAAAAGCACTCGGGACGGCTTGTTCATCTTTTGTGGTCTCCCTTTCTACCGGGTTCTAGCCCAGTGTCGGGGTATGTATTTGTCTTTCGCGTCTCTTGTGGCACTTGTAACGTTTTTCACAATTGTACAAGTCTCGTTTATGCTGTCTATCCATCTCTAGGAGGCTGCGTGGCCTAGGGGTGAAACTCGCTCGATTTTCACAATCCGAACGTTCCGGGTTCGATTCCCACTTGTGTCCAGTTTGGCAGACACTGGGTTCTTTTCTCGGCCGAATGCTCCTCCACGTACGGAAAGTAATGGCAACCTACCGTACTGCACACTTGTCAAGAAACTTATAACAGCCAAATAGGTGCCATGCCATGCCATGCCATGCATGCATACATACATACATACAAACAATCATCATCACGTAGCATGTCCTTTGCAGAACGTCACTCTCACAACAGCTGATATGTACGACTCTCCATCTCTAGCCAGAACGTCACTCTCACAACAGGTGATATGTACGACTCTCCATCTCTAGCCAGAACGTCACTCTCACAACAGGTGATATGTACGACTCTCCATCTCTAGCCAGAACGTCACTCTCACAACAGGTGATATGTACGACTCTCCATCTCAAGCCAGAACTCCCGCCTCTGTCGCTGTCATCTTTAGGACCTCCGTGATGTATTGTGTCCATCTTCTCCTCGGTCTGCCTTTATCCCACTCTCCAGGCCCGTACCCTCCAGTATCGTTCTCTCCAGGCCATTATGACGTCTGATGTGACCAACATATTTTAGCTTTCTGGACAAGATTTTGTTTACTAACCAATTTTCCTCCATATCCAGTTCTTGTAGGATATCTGCATTTCTCCTTTTCTCTATCCATGGTATTCTAAGCATCCTGCTGTAGCATTTTAGTTCAAAAGATTCAATCCTTTTCTTCAGTGTTTGTGTGGTGGTCCATGTTTCACGTCCGTTAGTTACCACCGGGAAAATGCAAGTTCGCAGTTTTGTATGTTCATAATTTTATTATGCAAATACTTTGGTCACATCAAGAGAAACAACGGTCTTGAGAGATGGGAGGTACGGTGCCAGGTAATAGAGGAAGGGGTAGACCGAAAAGACGATGGTACCAAGACATTCAGGAATGCCTTGGTATGACTGTGGCGGAGGCTGGAGTTTTGGCAAGAGAACGAGTTTCTTTTAGCCAGACTGTGATGGGAGCGACGTTCTACAAAGGACATGCTACCTGATGATGATAATTTTATTAGAGTTCTGCCATAAGTTTCTCATTTGATTCTTCTTCTTCTTCTTCGTACGCTGTCAGACGTCAACCTTAATTTTTTCGAAAAAAAGCAGCGGTCATCCTGAGGCTGTTGACACTGCCATAGAGCTTGTCTAGTGTTGCCACTGGTGATGGCCACATCTGCTTTCTCTGATCCTCGTATGTCGGGCAGTTTTGCAGCAGATGTTCAGCGGTCATTTTCCCAGTACCGCACGAGCATTCGTCAGTGCCACCTATCTTCAATTTGTTGAATAGGTGGTACCTCAGTCTATTGTGGCCTGTGCAGAGTCTGAAGACCACGACCTGCTCTCTTCTGTTGAACTGGTAATAGGCATCATTTTTTGTGTAGCCAGTATGTTCTGTTTCCCATTTGGTCATGTATCTAGCTCTAATAAACATTCTTGACTCTTCGTAGGTCACACTAGTATCTGGTTGTGGTAGTCTTGCACCTTCTTTTGCCAGTCTGTCTGCCTCCTCGTTGCCTTGGATGTTACAGTGGGATGGAACCCACTGTACCACTACTCTTTTTGGTGCGGACTGCTGGCTTAGTTGACAGAGTACTGCTCTTAAATCATTAAGTTCAGTATTTTTCTGACTTTTTAGTGCTGTGACTACGGCCAGGGCATCTGTAAGCAGAACTATATGGCTTTCATTTCTTTTGCATGTCAGCATTTCTTCTATTGCAGCCCTCAGTGCCTCTGCCTCCGCTCTGAAATTGCGTGAGGATTTTCCAGTTGCCACTGATAGTGTTCTCAATTGATTCAACCTCTGCACTGCCATAGCCATTCTCCGCCTGACTTCCTTCACGCAAACCGAACGGTTGCTTATCATTGAGCAGAGGTCCTGAAAACCTGTGACTTTCTGAATCTCCTGTTTTAGAACAACTTTAGATTTGGTCTTTGCCTTCTTGTATGTGCTCATTATCTGAGTTTGTCTTTTACTCTGGTATAGATTTCTAGTCTTTGCTGTGTTGTTTTACTGACAAGGATCATCAGTTCCAGTCCCGAAGCGGACAAGTAAAGTCAGTGTTTTACTGACAAGGATCATCAGTTCCAGTCCCGAAGCGGACAAGTGAAGTCAGTGTTTTACTGACAAGGATCATCCGTTCCAGTCCCGAAGCGGACAAGTGAAGTCAGTGTTTTACTGACAAGGATCATCCGTTCCAGTCCCGAAGCGGACACCTAAAGTCAGTGTTTTACTGACAAGGATCATCCATTCCAGTCCCAAAGCGGACAAGTAAAGTCAGTGTTTTACTGACAAGGATCATCCGTTCCAGTCCCGAAGCGGACAAGTAAAGTCAGTGTTTTACTGACAAGGATCATCCGTTCCAGTCCTGAAGCGGACAACTAAAGTCAGTGTTTTACTGACAAGGATCATCCGTTCCAGTCCTGAAGCGGACAACTAAAGTTAGTGTTTTACTGACAAGGATCATTCGTTCCAGTCCCAAAGCGGACAAGTGAAGTCAGTATTTTACTGACAAGGATCATCCGTTCCAGTCCCGAAGCAGACATGTGAAGTGAGTGTTTTACTGACAAGGATCATTCGTTCCAGTCCCGAAGCGGACAAGTGAAGTCAATGTTTTACTGACAAGACCACAATCTCTCTTTTTTGTAGCGTTCCCTAGAAACAAGCTGTTTTTTTTTTAAATCAGCCTGTCTGACGAGAAGTGGATAGATGTGATCCCCGTAGTAGTGAGCGCCACGTAAATGAAGCCAAGGATAGCACAATCGCCTGGAGGACCGCGGTTTCAGTTAAATAAACTGGAGAGCCCGTTCTTCAGAGGCTATTTCAACGTTACGGGTCCCAACTTTCCTTCCAGCGGTCTCTGTCTTGGCCCACGGTGGACCAGTGGATAATAGGTCGCGTATCCGTGGCATCGAGATTGTAGTTGCGGGATGCAAGGGAGTCGGACCAGCGTGTCGTCCACGTTGTCGTTTCTTGGCTCTGAGGTACCATATTCCTGTCGCTGTGCTCCAACAACCGCCCTTTCTTCGCAGTAAGTACCCTCTTACGTCTTTATCTCATGCGATGTTGAATAAAAAATTGATACCAGTATGACGTACGAAGAGTCAAAACGGCTTATCAAAGCCAGATACATGACCAAATGGGAAACCGAACATACTGGTTACACCAAAAACGATGCCTATTACCAGTTGAACCGAAGAGAGCAGGTAGTTGTCTTCAGACTTCGCACTGGCCACAACAGACTGAGGTACCACCTATTCAACAAATTGAAGATAGGGTGTACCGACGAATGCCCGTGCGGTACTGGTAAAATGACCACTGAACATCTGCTGCAGAACTGCCCGACATACGAGGATCAGAGAGAGCAGATGTGGCCATTACCAGTGGAACTGCAAGACAAGCTCTATGGCAGTGGCGAGAGCCTCAGGATGACCGCCGCTTTTCTCGAAAAAATAATGGTTACTGTCTGACTGTGTACGCAGAAGAAGAAGAAGAAGAAAAATAAAAAATTAAATAAAAGCTTTTAGAAATAATACATTTTCCGCGTGATTTTTATTAATCTTCTATTACGTGTTTGCCTCACTAGTTTCTACTGGCGGAGGCGCGCCTATTCCACCGTAGACCGTAGTCAATTGGGCGATATTAAGATGCGTAAACCAGTGCTTGGATGTATGTGTGCTTCTGTATGTACCTATGTTAGGTTTGTGTGCTCACAGAAGCCAGCCCAACCAAAGTGTAATGGAAGGGCCACACCCTGATGGCGCGTGTGATAGTTGTGCGAGAGTGTGATTATTGGACAGAGTCAAATGAGACAAGAGTGTGATTGTTAGAGTCAAATGAAACAAGGGTGTGATTGTTAGAGTCAAATGAAACAAGGGTGTGATTGTTAGAGTCAAATGAAACAAGAGTGTGATTGTTAGAGTCAAATGAAACAAGAGTGTGATTGTTAGAGTCAAATGAAACAAGAGTGTGATTATTGGACAGAGTCAAATGAAACCAGAGTGTGATTAATAGAGTCAAATGAAACAAGAGTGTGATTGTTGGACAGAGTCAAATGAAACAAGGGTGTGATTGTTAGAGTCAAATGAAACAAGAGTGTGATTGTTAGAGTCAAATGAAACAAGAGTGTGATTGTTAGAGTCAAATGAAACAAGAATGTGATTGTTAGAGTCAAATGAAACAAGAATGTGATTGTTAGAGTCAAATGAAACAAGAGTGTGATTGTTAGATTCAAATGAAACAAGAATGTGATTGTTAGAGTCAAATGAAACAAGGGTGTGATTGTTAGAGTCAAATGAAACAAGGGTGTGATTGTTGGACAGAGTCAAATGAAACAAGAGTGTGATTGTTAGAGTCAAATGAAACAAGAGTGTGATTGTTAGAGTCAAATGAAACAAGAGTGTGATTGTTAGAGTCAAATGAAACAAGAGTGTGATTGTTGGACAGATTCAAATGAAACAAGGATGTGATTGTTAGAGTCAAATGAAACAAGAGTGTGATTGTTAGAGTCAAATGAAACAAGAGTGTGATTGTTAGAGTCAAATGAAACAAGAGTGTGATTGTTAGAGTCAAATGAAACAAGAGTGTGATTGTTGGACAGAGTCAAATGAAACAAGAGTGTGATTGTTAGAGTCAAATGAAACAAGAGTGTGATTGTTAGAGTCAAATGAAACAAGGGTGTGATTGTTAGAGTCAAATGAAACAAGAGTGTGATTGTTAGAGTCAAATGAAACAAGAGTGTGATTGTTAGAGGCAAATGAGACAAGAGTGTGATTGTTAGAGTCAAATGACACAAGGGTGTGATTGTTAGAGTCAAATGAGACAAGAGTGTGATTGTTAGAGTCAAATGAAACAAGAGTGTGATTGTTAGAGTAAAATGAAACAAGAGTGTGATTGTTAGAGTCAAATGAAACAAGAGTGTGATTGTTAGAGTCAAATGAAACAAGAGTGTGATTGTTAGAGTCAAATGAAACAAGAGTGTGATTGTTAGAGTCAAATGAAACAAGAGTGTGATTGTTAGAGTCAAATGAAACAAGAGTGTGATTGTTAGAGTCAAATGAAAAAAGAGTGTGATTGTTAGAGTCAAATGAAACAAGGGTGTGATTGTTAGAGTCAAATGAAACAAGAGTGTGATTGTTAGAGTCAAATGAAACAAGAGTGTGATTGTTAGAGGCAAATGAGACAAGAGTGTGATTGTTAGAGTCAAATGAGACAAGAGTGTGATTGTTAGAGTCAAATGAGACAAGAGTGTGATTGTTAGAGTCAAATGAGACAAGAGTGTGATTGTTAGAGTCAAATGAAACAAGAGTGTGATTGTTAGAGTCAAATGAAACAAGAGTGTGATTGTTAGAGTCAAATGAAACAAGAGTGTGATTGTTAGAGTCAAATGAAACAAGAGTGTGATTGTTAGAGTCAAATGAAACAAGAGTGTGATTGTTAGAGTCAAATGAAACAAGGGTGTGATTGTTAGAGTCAAATGAAACAAGAGTGTGATTGTTAGAGTCAAATGAAACAAGAGTGTGATTGTTAGAGGCAAATGAGACAAGAGTGTGATTGTTAGAGTCAAATGAAACAAGAGTGTGTTTGTTAGAGTCAAATGAGACAAGAGTGTGATTGTTAGAGTCAAATTAGACAAGAGTGTGATTGTTAGAGTCAAATGAGACAAGAGTGTGATTGTTAGAGTCAAATGAGACAAGAGTGTGATTGTTAGAGTCAAATGAGACAAGAGTGTGATTGTAAGAGTCAAATGAGACAAGAGTGTGATTGTTAGAGTCAAATGAGACAAGAGTGTGATTGTTGGACAGAGTAAAATGAAACAAGAGTGTGATTGTTAGAGTCAAATGCAACAAGAGTGTGATTGTTAGAGTCAAATGAGACAAGAGTGTGATTGTTAGAGTCAAATGAAACAAGAGTGTGATTGTTAGAGTCAAATGAAACAAGAGTGTGATTGTTAGAGGCAAATGAGACAAGAGTGTGATTGTTAGAGTCAAATGAGACAAGAGTGTGATTGTTAGAGTCAAATGAAACAAGAGTGTCTGAAAAGAAGAGCTGTTTTCTTTTGTGCGTGACTGACCTTGCTATCTTGTGTATAGGAATGCCCTGGTAATTACTTAAGAAACTAAACAAGCAGTATTGACTATTTGTTGAGGGAAACCCCCCGTCATTTATAGAAGCTTTAACTGTGGCCTCTCGCTTCTGTACAAAAGAGACACCGCGTAGTCTCGCCAGTAGTGAATACAATGTCCTGATCAAACCCAGGAGATACAAGGGCGGTGGCTGGGGCCGTGTTCCGTTGTGTGATTCGAAGTACACGTACCCGCTCAACAACGGAACTTCTCTTCAGCCCATCCTTTGTCCCTGGTCCGACCAATCCATCCTGGTTACGGCCGTCTTACTCAAGACCTGGCGCCAAGAAGAGCGGAAGCCTGTGAATGACGCCTGGTCGAGGAAAAAAAGCAAACAATGAGGAGGTGGCGGCGGAACGGTCGGCGAGTGTTAACGCATTGTTTGCTCATCAATTAAACGGCCCACTTCTTCGAAAGTGTCGGAGTGGTCAGCCGTGGCGCGAGAGTCCGGACGGCCCAACTTAGGCCCGGACAAATAGGTCAGCGCGCACAGTGCGACCAGGGCGGGGAAAGTATGAGGAAGACGTGAGAGTGGAACAGCGCTTTTGGGGGATCCAGTCAGGGAGTCATTAGTATTTCTGACGCCAGTTCGTAGGCAATTGAAGGGAAAACAGAGTTGGGAGGTCAACCTACCAGGTGTGGACAGAATAGTGTCCACAGTCCAATGGAAGGTGAACGATTGGAGGACAAAGAACCCCGCACGCGACTCCACGCGCCCGGTTGGTCTGGGTGCATTGTCCGATCGTGCGACATATTGGTGTACTATCACCTTGCCTTTTTAATATCTGCACAGAAAACGTATTTTAAAACAAACAGCGGGGACGCCAGGGCTTGTCATTGGAGAAGGGGCAATGAATGACTTTAGATAAACGAATGATCCAATTTTCATGGCAAAAAAGTGAGCAAGAATTATAAGAGCTTGTGAAAACAATATACACAATAAGTCAAGAGTTTTGATTAGATATAAACATCAAGAAAATAAAGACTTGATACTCGGGGAAAGTGACAAGAAACCCTGTATGCATATAAAAATAAAAGATCAACTACTGGAACAGGTATAGAGTTTCTCCTATCTAGGTTATATAATAACGGAAGAAGGCAGCTGTGAAAACGGAATTAGAAAGCGAATAGGTATGGCCAAGATGGTATTCAGCAACATGCGACACATACTGACATCCAAACAGATAAATCAGAATTTGAAAATGAGAATTGTCAGGTGGTATGTATACTCGTCACTACTTTATGGTGCAGAAACATGGACAATGAATAACAAGTTGGAAAAGAGTATTGAAGCCTTCGAAATGTGGGTGTATAGAAGATTGGGTCGTATTTCTTGGAAAGAGAAGAAAACAAATTTGGAGGTATTGAAAAAGTTGGGGGTGAAAAGAGAATTAATGACCGAAATCAGGGTTTGACAGTTACGTTATTTTGGTCATATAACAAGACATACTTCCTTGTTGATGACCATACTGGAGGGTAGGGTGGAAGGCAGTCGTTCAAGAGGCAGGCAATGTTTTAAGTGGGTGGGTAACATCAAGAGATGGACTGAGAAATACCTGTCAGATTACACCATTATGTCGACTTCCGTGTAGTCAGTTCTCAATGGAAACGGACTGTTCTTCTTGGCAGTCTGTCTAACGAGGTGGCGGAGGGGTGGGTGAGAATATCGACGTGATCCCCATAGTAGTCAGCGGTACGCGGATGAGTTCAAGCATAACACAGCCGCCTGGAGGAACCCCCCTAATTTCATAAGCACGCTCGGTATGCGAGGAAAGCTACTGCAACCCGCCAAAAGAGTAAACCTTCTCATTGCGGGCTTTCACGGCAACAATAACAGAATTACGGCAAGAGATAGAGTACACTGGAGAATCATTGCAGCCAACTTTACATGCGGAGATGGCAGAGACCTGAACAGAATTGAAATGTTAGCAATTAAAGTCGGTCTCAGATCAGAAATCGTCGATAAGAATGGAGCTATGCCCGACCGTTTCACAGAGCACAACCTTGAATGGAACGCCTATAGAAGACGCAGACGAATATGCCTATCTGTGAAGGCTCGTCAACATGGAGAACAGCATAAAACCTGAGGTCGCCAGACGGAAACGGGCGGGCTGGGCAGCCTTCAACTCCATCATGGCACCAACAGACGTCACAAAGGACACCAGACTACGTGCTGACATCTTCGACTCGGTAGTCCTGTCAGCGCTCTGCTATGGTAGCGAAACCTGGTCTCTAACCAAAGCAGCAGAGAACCAACTGAGAACAGCACACGCATCTCTTGAAAGACGGGGGCATAACTCTCAGAAACAGCGGCAGAGCAAACTACACAATAGAGACATCCGGAGAATGTCACACATCAAGAATGTCCTACAGTACGTCAACCACTCGAAACAACCACTGGGCTGGTCATATATCCAGAAGACAAGATGAAAGACGGAGTACCATGACCACCATGTGGTACCGGCGCGACAAAAAAAGCCCCCAACTCGCTGGCGAGATTCACTAGCAAAATACAACATTCACGACCCCACAACAGACAGACTACTACCCCGCTGGACGACACGCTCCCGTGCTACAGAAACGAATGGAGCTTGACGAAGAACGGGTTGAACTAAAAACAACTAAGATGAAGCGTTTGAGACTTCCCATAAAAGCAAAGAAATGAAGTCCTGCCGAGACTAGAAATGAGAAGGTGAATACCCTTAAAAACACTAATCAATCAAAACCCTGTCAGCTGCCTGAGGAGCACAGGTCCTCAACAAATACTCACCAAGTCTTCCTATCATGAGCAATCTGAGCCAATTCCGTGCACGTCCTGTTTGCTGCCTTTACATTTGCGTCCAATTCCCACTTCCACGAATGTCTTGCTCTTCATCTGCTTCTCTTGCCCTGTGGATGTTAGAACACAGCCTGTCTGATAATGTTATCCACTGGTTTCCGTAATGTGTGGCATATCCGTCGCCATTGCCCCCTCCATATTTTATGCTCCACTGGTATTTGTCCGTTTTCCCAACAATTTCCACGGTTTTGCCCCGGGTAGATTAGCGATGTGGGGGATAGAAAGGTGTGATCACTGCAAGGTCATAGATAAAACATTGTGAGCACTCGAAGGTCATACGATAAAACATTGTGAGCACTCGAAGGTCATACGATAAAACATTGTGAGCACTCAAAGGTCATAGATAAAACATTGTGAGCACTTGAAGGTCATAGATAAAACATTGTGAGCACTCCAAGGTCAAACGATAAAACATTGTGAGCACTCGAAGGTCAAACGATAAAACATTGTGAGCACTCAAAGGTCATAGATAAAACATTGTGAGCACTCGAAGGTCATAGATAAAACATTGTGAGCACTCGAAGGTCATACGATAAAACATTGTGAGCACTCCAAGGTCAAACGATGAAACATTGTGAGCACTCGAAGGTCATAAATAAAACATTGTCAGCACTCGAAGGTCATACGATAAAACATTGTGAGCACTCGAAGGTCATAGATAAAACATTGTGAGCACTCCAAGGTCAAACGATAAAACATTGTGAGCACTCGAAGGTCATAAATTAAACATTGTGAGCACTCGAAGGTCATACAATAAAACATTGTGAGCACTCCAAGGTCAAACAATGAAACATTGTGAGTACCCCAAGGTCGTAAGATCTACCACTGTGAGCATTCCAAGGTCGTAAGATAAAACACTGAGCACTCCAAGGTCGTAAGATAAAACGTAAGCACTCCAAGGTCATAAGATAAAGCATAGTAACCACTCCAAGGTCATAGGATAAAACATTGTGAGCACTCCAAGGTCATATGATAAAACATCGTGAGCACTCCAAGGTCGTAAGATAAAATGGGATTGAGCAATGCAAGGTCATAAGATAAAAATAGATTGAGCAATGCAAGGTCATAAGATAAAATAGATTGAGCAATACAAGGTAAAAAGATAAAATAAAAGTGAGCACCCCAAGTTCCTAAGATTAAAGGGAGGGTAAACTCCAAGGTCGTAAGATAAAAAGGATGAATACTCCAAGGTAGTAATATAAAATGGGAGTGAGCACTCAAAGGTCGTAAGATGCAATGGGAGTGAGCACTCCAAGGTCGTAAGATGAAACATAGTGAGTACTCCAGGGTCATAGATAAAACATAGTGAATACTCCAATGTCGTAAGATAAAATGAAGTGAGCACTCCAAGGTCATAAGATAAAACACAGTGAACACTCCAAGGTCGTAAGATACAACACAGTGAACACTCCAAGGGCGTAAGATAAAACACAGTGAACACTCCAATGTCAAAAGATAAAACACAGTGAACACTCCAAGATCATAAGATAAAACACAGTGAACACTCCAAGATCGTAAGATAAAACATAGTGAACACGCCAAGGTCGTAAAGATAAAGTATAGTGAACACTCCAAGGTCGTAAGATAAAATATAGTGAACACTCCAAGGTCGTATTATCCTATATTTACACATGACCGGAAGTGGATGAAGGCTTAAGCCATTAAAGTGTATGAGTTTATCTGAAGATAATCTGTTCCTCCATTTGCAACAAAAAAACTGAAGGCAAACCAATTAACTAAACTACACATAAACACAGTACGTTTATCGGGCACACGTCCTTGTTCTGGGCTTAGTGCTTTTCGATACGGAGGCGTTTATTTTAATAACATAATCCTTAGGCCTGGCCTTCACATTGAAATTCAACGGCAGACATATTCAACAGGAAGTGATCTCACCTGGAAGATTCTAAGTCGTTTCTTACCCGAGTCTTTTCTTGTGGTAACAAGATGAGGGTTGTGTATGTGGTTAGATACCTCATTGTGCAAAAACGTTGTTATATTATTATTCAGGCAGTGCAGAAGCTCGAGGTACAGGCTTCCTGTAAGGGGCCGAGTTGCAGTTCACACTTTCGCTTCATTTTTGTAGAAAATTGGTTGATGCTGAATGCTCATAACAAGTGTTTCTGTTGTTGTTTTTGTTGTTGTTGTTTAATGCCCACAATGAGTAAGTTAACTGTTTTGTTGCGATGTGAAAAAGGCGTTAAGTTCCGGGTTGTAGTTGCTTTTCTCATATCGCGAGCGTGCTGATGAAGGTGGACCGCGGTCCTTCAGGCGGTTGTGCTATTGTTGGCTTCATTTACGTGGCGCTCACTACTACGGGGATCACGTGTATCCACATCTCGTCAGACAGGCTGATTTGAAAAAACACAGCTTGTTTCTAGGGATCGCTAAAAAGAAGAGATATAGTGCCTGGCCCTGACGCGACATCATGGTCAGTATATAGTGCCTGGCCCTGACGCGACATCATGGTCAGTATATTGTGCCTGGCCCTGACTCGACATCCTGGTCAGTATATTGTGCCTGGCCCTGACTCGACATCCTGGTCAGTATATTGTGCCTGGCCCTGACGCGACATCCTGGTCAGAATATAGTGCCTGGCCCTGACGCGACATCCTGGTCAATATATTGTGCCTGGCCCTGACGCGACGTTCTGGTCAGTATGTTGTGCCTGGCCCTGACGCGACATCCTGGTCAGTATATAATGCCTGGCCCTGACGCGACATCCTGGTCAGTATATAGTGCCTGGCCCTGACTCGACATCCTGGTCAGTATATAGTGCCTGGCACTGACGCGACATCCTGGTCAGTATATAGTGCCTGGCCCTGACTCGACATCCTGGTCAGTATATAGTGCCTGGCCCTGACTCGACATCCTGGTCAGTATATAGTGCCTAGCCCTGACGCGACATCATGGTCAGTATATAGTGCCTGGCCCTGACTCGACATCCTGGTCAGTATATAGTGCCTGGCCCTGACGCGACATCATGGTCAGTATACAGTGCCTGGCCCTGACTCGACATCCTGGTCAGTATATTATGTCTGGCCCTGACTCGACATCCTAGTCAGTATATAGTGCCTGGCCCTGACTCGACATCCTAGTCAGTATATAGTGCCTGGCCCTGACGCGACATCCTGGTGAGTATATTGTGCCTGGCCCTGACGCGACATCCTGGTGAGTATATTGTGCCTGGGACTGACGCGACATCCTGGTCAGTATGTTGTGCCTGGCCCTGACGTGACATCCTGGTCAGTATGTTGTGCCTGGCCCTGACGCGACATCCTGGTCAGTATGTTGTGCCTACACTAGACAAGCTCTATGGCAGTGCCGACAGCCTCAAGATGACAGCTGCTTTCTTCGAACAAATTCAAGTTGACGTCTGACAGCGTACGAAGAAGAAGAAGAAGAAGAAGAAGAAGAAGAAGAAGAAGAAGAAGAAGAAGAAGTATGTTGTGCCTGACTCTGATGCTACGTCCTGGTCAGTATACTGTGCTTGGCCCTGACACGACGTCCTAGTCAGTATGTTGTGCCTGACCGGACTAACGTCTCAGTTCTATCAGTAACAAACTTTCACTGAACCCATATCAAACTCGTATAATGATATCTAGCAAACCTATGCAAAACAAACCCTAACAGAAACCCTAGAAAACAAACTCGTGGAATATCTAGCAAACCTTCACGGAGCCCTTATCAAACTGTCAAGTAAATCAAGCAAACTTTCGCGAAACCAATAGCAAAACCTCGTGAACTCCATAGAAAACTCACTGAACCAATACCAAACTCTCATTAAACTCCATAGCAAAGTCACTGAACCCATAGCAAATTCTCATTAAACTTCATAGCAAAGTTACTGAACCCATAGCAAATTCTCATTAAACTTCATAGCAAAGTTACTGAACCCATAGCAAATTCTCATTAAACTTCATAGCAAAGTTACTGAACCCATAGCAAATTCTCATTAAACTTCATAGCAAAGTTACTGAACCCATAGCAAATTCTCATTAAACTCCATAGAAAACTCACTGAACCCATAGCAAACTCTCATTAAACTCCATAGCAAAGTCACTGAACCCATATGAAATTCTCATTAAACTCCATAGCAAATTCTCATTAAACTCCATAGCAAATTCTCATTAAACTCCATAGCAAATTCTCATTAAACTCCATAGCAAATTCTCATTAAACTCCATAGCAAATTCTCATTAAACTCCATAGCAAATTCTCATTAAACTCCATAGCAAATTCTCATTAAATTCCATTGCAAATTCTCATTAAACTCCATAGCAAATTCTCATTAAACTCCATAGCAAATTCTCATTAAACTCCATAGCAAATTCTCATTAAACTCCATAACAAACTCACGCTGAACACCAAACAAACTCTCACGGAACCCATAGCAGACTCTCGCGGAACTACAAGCAAACTCTCACGAAACCCATAGCAAACCCTCACAGAACCCATAGCAAACTTTCGCGGAACCCATAGCAAACTCTCGCGGAACTACAAGCAAACTCTCACGGAACCCATAGCAAACTGTCGTGGAATCCATAGCAAATTTTCGCGGAACCCATAGCAAACTCTCGTGAAACTCCATTGTAAACTCTCATGAAACTCATTAGTAATTTCTCGCGAGCCCATGGCAAACTCTCGCGGAACTCCAAGCTAAAATTCCCCGACCGCATAGCAAACTGTTCCAGAACCCATAGGAAACTATCATGAAACTCCATAGCAAACTCTCGCGAAATCCATTGCAACATCTCGCGTTAAACCCCTAGTAAACTCTCCCGCAACCCAAAGCAACTTCTCGCGTTAAACCCCTAGCAAACTATCACGGAACTCCTAGCAAACTCTCACGGAACCAATAGCATACTCTCGCGGAACCAAAAGTAAACTCTCGCGCAACCCAAAGCAACATCTCGCGGAAACCTCTAGCAAACTCTCGCGCAACCCATAGGAAACTCTCACGGAACCAATAGCAAACTCTCGCTCAACCCAAAGCAACATCTCGCGTTAAACCCCTAGCAAAATATCACGGAACTACTAGCAAACTCTCACGAAACCAATAGCAAACTCTCGCGGAACCAAAAGCAAACTCTCACGGAACTCCTAGCAAACTCTCACGGAACTCCTAGCAAACTCTCACGGAACTCCTAGCAAACTATCGCCGAACTCCTAGCAAACTCTCACGGAACTCCTAGCAAACTCTCACGGAACTCCTAGCAAACTATCGCGGAACTCCTAACAAACTCTCACGGAACTCCAAGCAAACTCTCACGGAACTTTTAGCAAACTCTCACGGAACTCCTAGCAAACTCTCACGGAACTCCTATCAAACTATCGCGGAACTCCTAGCAAACTCTCACGGAACTCCTAGCAAACTATCGCGGAACTCCATAGCAACATCTCGCGTTAAACCCCTAGTAAACTCTCCAGCAACCCAAAGCAACTTCTCGCGTTAAACCCCTAGCAAACTATCACAGAACTCCTAGCAAACTCTCACGGAACCAATAGCATACTCTCGCGGAACCAAAAGTAAACTCTCGCGCAACCCAAAGTAACATCTCGCGGAAACCTCTAGCAAACTCTCACGGAACCAATAGCAAACTCTCGCTCAACCCAAAGCAACATCTCACGTTAAACCCCTAGCAAAATATCACGGAACTCCTAGCAAACTCTCACGAAACCAATAGCAAACTCTCGCGGAACCAAAAGCAAACTCTCACTGAACTCCTAGCAAACTCTGGCGGAACTAGCAAACTCTCGCGGAACTCCTAGCAAACTCTCACGGAACTCCTAGCAAACTATCGCGGAACTCCTAGCAAACTCTCACGGAGCTCCTAGCAAAATCTCACGGAACTCCTAGCAAACTCTCGCGGAACTCCTAGCAAACTATCGCGGAACTCCTAGCAAACTATCGCGGAACTCCTAGCAAACTCTCACGGAACTCCTAGCAAACTATCGCAGAACTCCTAGCAAAACTCTCACGGAACTCCTAGCAAACTCTCACGGAACTCCTAGCAAACTCTCACGGAACTCCTAACAAACTCTCAGGGAACTCCTAGCAAACTATTGCCGAACTCCTCGCAAACTCTCACGGAACTCCTAGCAAACTCTTACGGAACTCCTAGCAAACTATCACGGAACTCCTAGCAAACTCTCACGGAACTCCTAACAAACTCTCAGGGAACTCCTAGCAAACTCTCACGGAACTCCTAGCAAACTCTCACGGAACTCCTAGCAAACTATCACGGAACTCATAGCAAACTCTCACGGAACCAATAGCAAACTCTCGCGGAACCAAAAGCAAACTCTCGCTCAACCGAAAGCAACATCTCGCGTTAAACCTCTAGCAAACTATCACGGAACTCCTAGCAAACTCTCGCGCAACCCAAAGCAAACTCTCACAGAACTCCTAGCAAACTCTCACGGAACTCCTAGCAAACTCTCACGGAACTCCTAACAAACTCTCAGGGAACTCCTAGCAAACTATCGCGGAACTCCTCGCAAACTCTCACGGAACTCCTAGCAAACTCTCACGAAACTCCTAGCAAACTCTCGCGGAACTCCTAGCAAACTATCACGGAACTCCTAGCAAACTCTCACGGAACCAATAGCAAACTCTCGCGGAACCAAAAGCAAACTCTCGCTCAACCCAAAGCAACATCTCGCGTCAAACCCCTAGCAAACTATCGCGGAACCAAAAGCAAACTCTCACTCAACCCAAAGCAACATCTCGCGTTAAGCCCCTAGCAAACTATCGCGGAACTCCTAGCAAACTATCACGAAACTCCTAGCAAACTCTCACGGAACCAATAGCAAACTCTCGCGGAACCAAAAGCAAACTCTCGCTCAACCCAAAGCAACATCTCGCGTTAAGCCCCTAGCAAACTCTCGCGGAACTCCTAGCAAACTCTCGCGGAACTCCTAGCAAACTCTCGCGGAACTCCTAGCAAACTCTCGCGGAACTCCTAGCAAACTCTCGCGGAACTCCTAGCAAACTCTCGCGGAACTCCTAGCAAACTCTCGCGGAACTCCTAGCAAACTCTCGCGGAACTCCTAGCAAACTCTTGCGGAACTCCTGGCAAACTCTCGCGGAACTCCTAGCAAACTCTCGCGGAACTCCTAGCAAACTCTCGCGGAACTCCTAGCAAACTCTCGCGGAACTCCTAGCAAACTCTCGCGGAACTCCTAGCAAACTCTCGCGGATTTCCTAGCAAACTCTCGCGGAACTCCTAGCAAACTCTCGCGCAACCCAAAGCAACATCTCGCGTTAAGCCCCTAGCAAACTATCGCGGAACCAAAAGCAAACTCTCGCTCAACCCAAAGCAACATCTCGCGTTAAGCCCCTAGCAAACTATCGCGGAACTCCTAGCAAACTCTCGCGGAACTCCTAGCAAACTCTCGCTGAACCCCTAACAACAACCTTTCGTTGACTTCCTAGCAAACTTTTCTGGAAACGCCCCTTGCAACAATAATTCAACATCATTTAATTAAACCACACACAAGACAGGTACCAATGGCATTGACGACTTTGAATACGGTATTCCACCATATGCCCCATACGTGAACACGAGAACTGGGAAGACAAGGCGAACACCTCAACCAGACAGCAGAACTGACTTCAGAGCAGAAGCTGAGAATACCAATATTCAAATATGGACGTAAGAAGGAGTAATTTTTTTTCAAAAGTTACATTCACAATGCAACAATGTTCACGGTTGATGGATTGAGGGTTGTCTACATTTGCCTACATTGCTATTCTGTCGGCTCTTTTGTTCACGTCGGAACCCTGTTTGGGTGAATCTATATTTAGATGGGCGGTGCAGTGGCGTAACTTCAGTGTAAGGGAAGAAGGTCGATGGAACGAATTGTTTTTGTTTTATTTTGCGTTCGCCTTATTTCTCTTTTCCCTAAGTCGGTGTGCGTTACATTGTGGTTTTTATTTTGTGCCTATCGGCAAAGTACATCCGACTTCACTATGCATTTTATGTAATGGTCTGTTTCCTCCTGCATTTTCTACGGGTTTGCTTCTCCGAGGTAACGTCCAGTGCTGTGATTGGGGAGCGAACCCAGCACCTTCGTATTGTGAGTCGTGTCACTTAATCACTAGCCCATGTCGTCCCATGTTTGATCAATTTGTTTTGCCTGACCCTGAATAACATGTCTGATCAGTATGTTTTGCCTGATCCTGACTAACATGTCTGATCAGTATATTTAGCCTGACCCTAACTAACATGTTTGATCAGTATATTTAGCCTGAACCTGACTAACATGTCTGATCAGTATGTTTTGCCTGCCCCTGACTAAACTATCTGATCAGTATATTTAGCCTGACCCTGACTAACAAGTCTGATCAGTATATTGTGCCTGACCCTGACTAACATGTCTGACCAGTATGTTTTGCCTGACCCTGACTAACATGTCTGACCAGTATATTTAGCCTGACCCTGACCAACATATCTGACCAGTATATTTAGCCTGACCCTGACCAACATGTCTGACCAGTATATTTAGCCTGACCCTGACTAACATATCTGACCAGTATATTTAGCCTCACCCTGACTAACATGTCTGACCAGTATATTTAGCCTGACCCTGACTAACATGTCTGACCAGTATATTTAGCCTGACCCTGACTAACATGTCTGACCAGTATATTTAGCCTGACCCTGACCAACATGTCTGACCAGTATATTTAGCCTGACCCTGACTAACATGTCTGACCAGTATATTTAGCCTGACCCTGACCAACATGTCTGACCAGTATATTTAGCCTACCCTGACTAACATGTCTGACCAGTATATTTAGCCTGACCCTGACTAACATGTCTGACCAGTATATTTAGCCTGACCCTGACTAACATGTCTGACCAGTATATTTAGCCTGACCCTGACTAACATGTCTGACCAGTATATTTAGCCTGACCCTGACTAACATGTCTGACCAGTATATTTAGCCTGACCCTGACTAACATGTCTGATCAGTATGTTTTGCATGACCAGACGCTACTCTTCCTTCCTAGAATACTTGTAACAATGCAACCCTCCTAGCATCATCATCTCCTTTTCCTTTTCATTCTTCTTCTCTGTTTTCTTTTTTCCTTTTTTTTATTTCTTATTCTTCTTATTCTCTTTTCTCTTCTTCATTCTTCGTCTCCTCCGTTTTCTTCTTCATTCTTTTTCTTTAGCTACTTCTCTTCTTCTTCTCCTCCTCTGTTTTGTTTCTTCATTCTTCTTCTTCTCCTCTTGTTTTATTCCGTAGCGGCGCACCGTTCGTGCGACGGCAGTGCGCCAGGCTGAGCGGTTCGGAGCAAGCAACTCCCAGGCAGCAACATCATTGGAGAAACAATTCACATAGAAACGTTCTAGACCTATAGAAACCAACATACCTATAGAAACGTTATAGACCTATAGAAACGTTATAGACCTATAGAAACGTTATAGACCTATAGAAACGTTATAGACCTACATTCAACTACAAAAGACAGTGTCGTGTATTCAAGAGACAACGCTGCAGATAAAGACATTACATTTTTGTAGGGCAGGGTGAAAAGAGAGTTGTGGAGGTTTTGATTGAGGTTATTTTCAGTTAAAACTTTTTTGTCCAGTCCTCCACCTTCTCTACTCATCAAAGGAAAGGATAAATTAAACTATAACAAGTTTGTTTTTCAAAATACAAAGACCTACCAAAACAAAATCCCATTGCTACAAATTAACTAAAGAAAGGTCCAGATTAGATATAAGAATTTGTTTTAACCCAAGAGAGTGGTGGATGCTTGGAATGCATTGCCACACGAAGTAGTGGAGGCGGAGACAATGCATTTAAGAATAGATTGGATGGAAATAGCAGAGCAAAGGAAATATAAACGAAACAGGTTGTTTAGAGACATGTGTAAAGCCCGTATAAAGACGTTAAATCCAGTTAGATATTTTGGAGCATGTATGAGGGTATTGTTGCATGCTCTGTGGTTGGCGATACAGCGAAGTCATCTGCCAGTACGCTGTTTGAGACGTTTCGTGATGTTGTTTACATTTAACAAGAAGCGAATGGGCGCTATTACACATCCCTGTGGCACTCCCTCTCTCAGCCGTACTGACCTACCTGTATGCTTGTCAATTTTAACCATGGAAGATTTTTGGAAAAGGTAACTTTGGTACTTCTCGCTTGGAGGAGTAACTGGAGGGGGGGGGGGGGGGGGGAGGAGAAGAAGACCATGCTATGGGGGACAGGCGAAGATTTGAACCACGTTGTCTCTTTAGTGACCCTAACCGAGCTAGAAACATAGCATAAGTTTTATCTTCCTCTTCGTCATCCCTTCTCAAACTATAGCTACCAAGTCATGAAAAGGACTCTGCAAGTAATTTGAAGTAGTCCGGAGAACGGAATGAGTTGTGCTGTAGCTTATAGCTTGACTGCGCTCTGTGCACTTTTCTGTCCGACTTTAGCATGGCATTTCTGGGTAGCGAGCTAGCCTTCCATCTTCTATCCCTTCTACTTAGCCAGCATGCCTTGCTGCAGCCTTTTATCCAGGATCACCATGTGGAGGTGTAGAAGAGTCTTGGCAGCTCTGAGTCACTCGCACTGACGCTAGCAGTCAGCTTTGGGTCCTTGGCAGCTCATGTACTACTCAGCATCTTGATCCCTTCATGATTGACCGGTACAGCACATGTATTACTCAGCATCTTTATCCCTTCATGATTGACCGGTACAGCTCATGTACTAATCGGCATCTTGATCCCTTCTCGGTTGACCGGTACAGCTCATGTACTATTCAGCATCTTGATCCCTTCTCGGTTGACCGGTACAGCTCATGTACTACTCAGCATCTTGATCCCTTCTCGATTGAGCGGTACCGCTCATGTACTACTCAGCATCTTGATCCATTCGTGATTGACCGGTACAGCTCATGTACTACTCAGCATCTTGATCTCTTCTCGATTAAGCGGTACAGCTCATGTACTAATCAGCATCTTGATCCCTTCGCGATTGACAGGTACCGCTCATGTACTACTCAGCATCTTGATACCTTCGCGATTGACCAGTACAGCTCGTGTACTACTCAGCATCTTGATACCTTCGCGATTGACCAGTACAGCTCGTGTACTACTCAGCATCTTGATACCTTCGCGATTGACCAGTACAGCTCGTGTACTACTCAGCATCTTGATACATTCGCGTAACCTGGTCACACCTATGAATGTTTATTTCAACATTATATTTACAAAAGATCGAAAGAAGAAGAAAGAAGAAGAAAGAACACCGTTAACCAAGAACATGGATACTATTTCATCAAGTCTGCTAGTTGCTGGGTATGTGCGCGCACTTAGTCCCGCGTCATACAATCCGTTATATTGAATGGGCAGTGGTCCCTTCCCAAACTCACTTTACAAGTAACGATCTCCAATACAATTGGGAGGTTCTTTCACGAAACATCTTCAGAGCTCATGCTGAGGAACTAACTGAGGATGCGACATACCATTGTAGAAATTATGATGATCATACCACAGGCAAGTTACGATGGGCGTTCAAATCAAACCGGGACTTTTTGTTATAGTTCTACCAGAATGGGTTATAGTGTGCTGGAACTACTATCATTAGTTAGGGGCACTTGTGTTCTATTACTGCTAGGTGGCCCACTTGTGTTCTATTACTGCTAGGTGGCCCACTTGTGTTCTATTACTGCTAGGTGGCCCACTTGTGTTCTATTACTGCTAGGTGGCCCACTTGTGTTCTATTACTGCTAGGTGGCCCACTTGCGTTCTATTACTGCTAGGTGGCCCACTTGTGTTCTATTACTGCTAGGTGGCCCACTTGTGTTCTTTTACTGCTAGGTGGCCCACTTGTGTTCTATTACTGCTAGGTGGCCCACTTGTGTTCTATTACTGCTAGGTGGCCCACTTGTGTTCTATTACTGCTAGGTGGCCCACTTGTGTTCTATTACTGCTAGGTGGCTCACTTGTGTTCTATTACTGCGAGGTGGCCCACTTGTGTTCTATTACTGCTAGGTGGCCCACTTGTGTTCTATTACTGCTAGGTGGCCCACTTGTGTTCTATTACTGCTAGGTGGCCAACTTGTGTTCTATTACTGCTAGGTGGCTCACTTGTGTTCTATTACTGCGAGGTGGCCCACTTGTGTTCTATTACTGCTAGGTGGCCCACTTGTGTTCTATTACTGCTAGGTGGCCCACTTGTGTTCTATTACTGCTAGGTGGCCCACTTGTGTTCTATTACTGCTAGGTGGCCCACTTGTGTTCTATTACTGCTAGGTGGCCCACTTGTGTTCTATTACTGCTAGGTGGCCCACTTGTGTTCTATTACTGCTAGGTGGCCCACTTGTGTTCTATTACTGCTAGGTGGCCCACTTGTGTTCTATTACTGCTAGGTGGCCCACTTGTGTTCTATTTCTGCTAGGTGGCCCACTTGTGTTCTATTACTGCTAGGTGGCCCACTTGTGTTCTATCACTGCTAGGTGGCCCACTTGTGTTCTATTACTGCTAGGTGGCCCACTTGCCATGGTCTAGTCACGTGACAGATATATACAAATGACTGACACTACAGTTAGTGCTTGTCTGGAACAGCGTGTGGTGAAGTTTCTTGTGAAAGAAGGCGCGAAACCTGCGAAAATATTTTACCCCGTGGTGCCACTATCAACAGAGACCAGTACATACGCATTTAGAGTGATGTGCATAAATGTCTGCGGAAAAAAAAAACCGACCTAGTTTGATCAATAAGGGCGTCCTGCCCCTGTAAGATAACGCTCAACCCCATACAACTAACCACACTATGTGCCATCTGCGGCAACTCGGCTGGGAGGTATTGTGCCCAATCACATTACAGCACAGACCTCGCTCCGATCGATTTCCACTTAAAAGAATTCCTGGTAGGCCAGCATTTCAGCACTGATGACGAAGTGAAACAGGCTGTCCTGGATTGGTTCCGACATACTGACATATCTTTCTACGCTGAAGCTTTTCAATCATTACTGAAACGCTAGGATAAGTGCATAAACGTTGCAGGAGATTATATCGAAAAATAAACGACAATTTTACTACTTGAAAACAACACATTTTTTCTCCTGACATAAATAAGCCCCAGTTTGACTTGAACGCCCCTCCTAGATTTTTTTTACAGATTTCATTTCGGTTTTAATCGCGATCAGACACCATACATACAACAAACTGAACAGCCTGTCTAAGGCACTCTTGAATACTAGCTACAAATTCTTCCACAAGAGTTAACATTCAATGTGGGATATATTTTTTGCAGATGACATCGACTGGTTGGCGGGTTCAGAAGCAGAACTCCATGAATCGGTTCTTGACTATGGTATGGAGATAAACGGCGGAGAGACAGAATTAATGACCAACAACGTCGAGAGCTTCAACAGCAGGATAAAAGCTAATGGTCAGGAACTCGAAGTGGTCGACCGTTTTAAATATCTGGGGTCGATTGTCAGTGATGAAGGATGAAAATGTGAGGTGTTGGCCAGAATAGAACAGACAATAGCGGCGCTTGCACGGCGTAACAAAATCTGGCAAGATAAACGGTTAGCACTATGCACGAAAATCAGATTAATGCATACACTGGTCTTGTCAATATACCTTTATGCTTGTGAGACATGGACAGCCGCAGTTCACCTTCAGCGAAGGATACAGGCCTTGGAGATGAGATGTTTCCGAAGACTTTTTAACGTCACGTACAAAGATCCAGTTACAAATGAGAAATTCGAGATAGAATTACAACAGCAAATAGTGCCTATTGAAGACAACTGTCAAAAAAAGGAAACTCGCTTGGTACGAGCTTGGCACATATCGAGATCAAATGGTCTTGCAAATACGATCCTCCACGGAAAGGTGCAAGGCAGACGACGAAGAGGCCGTCCCAAAAAGAGGTGGGAAGACAACATAAAAGAATGGATCAATCTCCGACCAGAAGCGGCACAGGCTGCGGCCACTGACAGCGAAGGGTGGCGTGGCGTTGTGATAACGTCTTCATGTGTGCCCCAATAATGGTTACTGGATTACCTGACCTGACCTGAAGATATATGGAAGTGCTGAAGTAGATAGACTTGCCAAAGTAGTAGAACGTCACACTGAAGAAGACGGTACATATGAAGAGATAAAGGCAATCATACAAATTAGATTCAAAGATAAATAACACAGAGAACAACTGGGATCTTGTTGTTGGTCTTCTTCTTCTTTGTTCATTGTCAGACGTCGACTTGGGATCAAGACGATGAGCAGCGCATGAGCTGCAGTGGTCAGCGACCCATAGCTGACGGGTAGCGTCAGGGCCAGCGAACCAGAGCTGCCAAGACCCTTCTACACCTCCACGTGGTGATCCTGGATAACAGGCTGCAGCAGGGCTGACTGGCTAAGGAGAAGGGATCGAAGAGGCAATGCTAACCCGGTACTCAAAAAATGCTTGCTGAAGTCGGATGTGTTGGACCGAAAGGTGCAAATATCGCAGTCAAGCTGTAAACTGCGACACAACGCATTCCGTTCTCTGGACTACATTCTGCTACTTAAGCCCTTTCAGGGTTTTGTAGCGGGAGATTGAGAACGAACGCAGAAGAAGAAGAAGAAGAAGAAGAAGAAGAAGAAGAAGAAGAAGAAGAAGAAGACGACGTCGACTTGAATTTGTTCAAAGAAAGCAGCGGTCATCCTGAGGCTGTCGACACTGTCATAGAGCTTGTCTAGTGTTGCCACTGGTGATGGCCACATGTGCTTTCTCTGGTCCTCGTATGTCGAGCAATTCTGTGGCAGATGTTCAGGGGTCATTCTCCCTGTACCACAGGTGCATTTGTCAGTACCACCTATCTTCAGTTGTATTGAATAGATGGTACCTCAGTCTGTTGTGGCCTGTGTGGAGTCTAAAGACCATAACCTCCTCTCTTCTGTTCAACCGGTTATAAACATCATATCTTGTGTAGCCAGTATGCTCTGTTTCCCATTTGGCCACGTATCTGGTCCTAATAAAGGTTTTGGGCTCTTCGTAGGTCACACTAGAATCTGGTTGTGGTAACCAACCACCTTCTTCCACCAGCCTGCCTGCATCCTCCCTGCCATGAATGTTAGTGGGATGGGACCCGCTGTACTACAACCTTATTGGCGTGGACTGGTGGCTTAGTTGACAGAGTACTGATCTTAGATCATTAAGGTCCGTAGTATCTGATAGAAGCAAATGCAAAATAATCATTACCAAGAAGAGATCAAGTGACAATATTCAGACCGCGAACGGGTGACTGAAGAATGACAAACCATATGTTCAACAAATTTAAAATAGGACAGAAAGATTTGTACACATGTGGCGAGAACAAATACACGGTTGAACGCGATTTACAGTTCTGCGTACTCCACGAGAGGAGCAGAGTGATAACATGAATCTCCCCCAGTTCAATTGCGAGATGAAGTGTATGGCGACGAGATATAAGAGCAAACGAAGAAGGAAAAAAACAAGAAAATATAGAAGTGGTATGCCTGGGTCTTTGTGTATGATGCGGAGAAGAATATCACTACTGCCCCCACAGAGAGCGTGCCGTAAGAGACGAGTAATTGTGTGACATGGCATAACACCGGCCATGGTTAGGTGGTTTTTTAGGGCAGCATAGACAGCGCCTAACAGGCTGCGGGTCTACTTTGCTCTAGTGTTTGAGTCTATTAAGATGGAACTCGCACATCGGTTAACCACCCTACGTAAGCGATTGTCCCAACGCTTCGGAGAGTATTAAGCTGCTCGAGCCTAGCCCGCTAAGCAGAAAATCTTTCTCCCGGCTACATCCAGCTCATACCATAGTTAGGACCTGCACAGGAGTATCCACCCCTGAAAAAATACAGGTCGACTAAGACATTGAGGACCATTCATAGAGCAAGGCCCCCCCCTTCCCCCCCCCCCCCCCTCCAATAATTTGACAATTCACCTGGTCGGTGCTTCCGCCACTGGCACCGGGCTCAAAGCGTCTCGTATTATCTAAGATCTATAGCACGCATTGTGATTCCCATTACCCAGGTAAGAAAGCGATAGGTCCCCAAATCTGGGCACCCCAGATAAGGCCCTTCAACATAACCTTTCCAACCACGTAAAACTTGTACGCCTTATACGGTTTCTGTTTCGCTTTCTTTTTCTTTCCAACTTAATTTTATGTACGCTTACGTGGAACAGGGGAGGAATAATGTTTTTACATATTCACTTTTTCAAATTATTTTTTTGGTATAATCGGAATCACCGAAACGCAGCACTACTGTATATATATATATACACAAGGCACGAGAATCCGCTGCCAAGTCTACGTGAATAAATATTTCGTCTTCTTCTACTTTTTCTTCTTCTTTTACTACTATTTCTTCTTTTCCATCGAATGATGTTGTCTGTTTATTCTTATTACTCCTCCTCCTCTTCTTCTTCTTCTCGTCCTTCTTCTTCGTCTTCTTTTTCTCTTCCCTTCCTTCTTCTTTGTCTTCTTCTTGTTCATCTTCTCTTCTTCTTCTTCTATTCCTTCTTCTTCTTCTCTTCCTTCTTCTTCTTTTCCTCCTCCTCCTCCTTCTTCGTCTTCCATTCCTTCTTCTTCAGTGTTACTTCTGAAAAGTACATTGTGACATCGTGTCGTAGTTTACTGCGATATCTGCGCCTTTCGGTCCGAAACATCCGGTTTCAGCCACCATTTTTTTTCTTAAATAAAGGTTCTGCCTTCCCACTGCGATTTATATCCTCTTAGCCAGACTACACTTGAGCAGTCTGTTTCCAGGCCCGCCTCTTGGAGACCAAATAGTGTCTTGACCAGCTCTGGCCCGCTGACCCTGATGAAATAAACCAGCCTTGAGCCGCTGGCAGCAGTCAGCTCCACCCCTGCTGCATCGTTCGGCAACCCCCCCCCCCCCCCCCCCCACCCCCGCGATAAGTTAGGGACGGAAACAGAAGAATTGAGAGAAATCAATCTGACAGTTCCATCAGTCTGGCTATGAAAAGATTCATAACGCTGCGCAGTAACCATTTAGGACGGAGGGCAAAGGGCAAACATTGATAAACAGGTGGAGATAACATCAATAAGGGAGGCAATCATGTCAAGATGAATAATCAAGCTTTATTATGTCCATCGCAGTCGACCTGTCAATATTTCATATTAAGATGGTAATTGATAATGTAAACATTTTCAAACACGCTTGTTGTACGAGGGACGTTCAAATCAAACCGGGACTTTGATACGAAAAAGGGGATGAGCTCGCAAAAGCCGGAAGTGGGGGTATGCAGACTCGCCATCCACAGATCTTTAAGGAAGCAAGGACGCTCATAAAACGATCCACGAGGACGGGATGGAGAGACCAGCACAAAGAATACAAGCCAGACTCAAGGCCCACGTCTAGAAAATGAATCTTAGAGAAAACGCCACGTTAGTTAGTTAGTCAGGTCAAGTCAAGTTCAGTCAGGCCAAGTCAAGCTGTCAGGTCAGGTCAGGTCAAGTCAAGTCAAGTCAGATCAAGTCCAGTCAGATCAAGTCCAGTCAGTGAGTCGAGTAGGTCAGTCAGGTCAAGTCAAGTCAGTCAGGTCAAGTCCAGTCAGTCAGTCCAGTCAGTCAGTCCATTCAGTCAAGTCAGTCAGTCAGTAAAGTCAAGCCAGCCAGTCAGTCAGTCAAGTCTAGTCAGGCCAGTCAGGTAAAGTCCAGTCCAGTCAAGTCAGTAGGTCAAGTTAGTCAGTCAGGTAAAGTCAGTTAGTCAGGCCTAGTCAAGTCAAATCAGTCAGTCGGTCAGGTCAAGTCAGTCAGGTCAAGTCAAGTCAGGTCAAGTCAGTTAGTCAGGTCAAGTCAAGTCAGCCAGTCAGGTCAAGTCAGCCAGTCAGGTCAAGTCAGGTCAGTCAAGTCAGGTCAGTCAGTCAGGTCAAGTCAAGTAAGTAGGTCAGACAGTTAGTTATTCAGTCGTCGGAATATGCTTGGTCAGTCGATGGGTTAAGAAGGCAAATCAGAAGATCTATGCTTGTCTGGAAAGACCATTTTCCTTCACTGTCGGTAAGGAATGTTCGCGTGGCGTGAAGGCGTCGTATCACTAACTTGACCAAGGCGCACCTTTTATGGATTATGTTGTGTTCTGTTCGTAAGAATCGACTTGGCTGCACTCCGGGAATACCCATAGGTGCTTAGCCTCTCTCTGTAGACGGCGAAAGCTGTGGATACTGCTGGTTCCTGCAGCTCTTTTGTTGTATACTTCTGCTCCTTCCGTTCAAATATCTGCAGTCTGTGAGTCGCTGGACTAGTGTCTCAGTTCCCCATTCTCCATGTATGAACCAACCATCCCCATCTTCTCGCTCCCATATCTTATTGTCTGTGTCCTGTAAGAGTTTGTCATTTGATTATTGTGTCTGCCCAAAACACGAGAAATTCTGCGAAGGCATTTAAGGTGAAAGGTTTCCAATCTCTGGGTATCCGTTTTTATCATCATCCAGCATTTCGAACCATATAGATGTACCGGTAAGACACGACTATCATACAGCCGAGTTTAGTTGTCCTGTTATATATATACTGTATTCTCAAAATGGTTTCTTCATGACACGGGCAGTCCTGACCTTGTTAAAGCGGGATTTGATGTCTTATTCTGTCCTTCCTTGGAGTGATGCCACACTTACGAGATAAGTTGTTATTTCGAATGCCCACAATGAGTAGGTTTACTCTTTTGTGCGCTCTGAAAAGGACGTGAAGTGGCGGGTTACAATACTTTCCTCACATCCCGAGTGTGCTCAAGAAGGCGGACAGGGTCCTACATGCGGTTGTGCTACGCTTGGCTTCATCCGCGTGTCGTTCACTACTACGCGGATAACGTCGATCCCTCACCCCATTAGACACGCTGCCATAATCTATGTTTACATGGAGGACTACGAGGAAGCCGAGGTGAGGGTATTTGGTAGTATATTTTGCCTGACCCTGACTGACATGTCTGATCAGTATGTTGTGCCTGACCCTGACTAACACGTCTGATCAGTATGTTGTGCCTGACTCTGACTAACATGTCTGATCAGTATGTTGTGCCTGACCCTGACTAACATGTCTGATCAGTATGTTGTGCCTGACCCTGACTAACATGTCTGATCAGTATGTTGTGCCTGACTCTGACTAACATGTCTGATCAGTATGTTGTGCCTGACTCTGACTAACATGTCTGATCAGTATGTTGTGCCTGACTCTGACTAACATATTTGATAAGTATGTTGTGCCTGGCCAGACGTTAGTCTTCCTTCGCTCCTAGAGAAGTAAACTGTTTTATATTCTCCGACATTTTGCTTCCTAGAGACACTGGTAGTTGGTATGCACTATTGCTACATGCGGACACTGATAGACCTCAACATGGCACGCCTTGACAGATCTAGTGCACATTGGTGTTTGTGAGGCCAGGATGTCAGCTCTTCCCTTGACCTGAGCCTCAGAACCACCAGAGCAGTAGATCCACACCAGCATGTCGTGGTTTAATGCCTCTAATAGACATCCATTCTGTACGTTTCGAAGTTAAGGACTGGAAAGTCTGACACTATGACTGCCCCTGTTAAAGAGGTCCCAGATAGCCATATCACAGCTGCTTCCATCGCCATTCCCGTACTGTGGATTACTGTTCTGTGTGCCCCACTCTGGCCTGACCTCGTACGTTCTCAATGTCCCCATACCAAGCCATGAAAGGGCTTTAAGTAGCAGAATGTAGTTCAGACTACGGACTGCGTTGTGCTTGACTGCAATATTTGCACCTTTCGGTCCAACACAATTTGCTTCAGCAGCCATTTTTTTACTACCAGGTTAGCCTTCCATCTTCGATCCCTTCTCCTTAGCCAGTCTGCCCTGCTGCAGCATGTTATCCAGGATCACCGCGTGGAGGTGTAGAAGGATCTTGGCAGCTCTGGTTCGCTGGCCCTGACACTAGCAGTCAGCTATGGGTCGCTGGCCCTGACGCTAGCAGTCAGCTATGGGTCGCTGGCCCTGACGCTAGCAGTCAGCTATGGGTCGCTGGCACTGACGCTAGCAGTCAGCTACGGGTCAATGGCCCTGACGCTAGCAGTCAGCTATGGATCGCTGGCCCTGACGTTCGCAGTCAGCTATGGGTCGCTGGCCCTGACGCTAGCAGTCAGCTATGGGTCGCTGGCACTGACGCTAGCAGTCAGCTATGGGTCGCTGGCCCTGACGCTAGCAGTCAGCTATGGTTCGCTGGCCCTGACGCTAGCAGTCAGCTATGGGTCGCTGGCCCTAACGTTAGCAGTCAGCTATGGGTCGCTGGCCCTGACGCTAGCAGTCAGCTATGGGTCGCGGCCCTGACGCTAGCAGTCAGCTATGGGTCGCTGGCCCTGACGCTAGCAGTCAGCTATGGGTCGCGGCCCTGACGCTAGCAGTCAGCTATGGGTCGCTGGCCCTGACGCTAGCAGTCAGCTATGGGTCGCTGGCACTGACGCTAGCAGTAAGCTATGGGTCGCTGGCCCTGACGCTAGCAGTCAGCTATGGGTCGCTGGCCCTGACGCTAGCAGTCAGCTATGGGTCGCTGGCACTGACGCTAGTAGTCAGCTATGGGTCGCTGGCTCTGACGCTAGCAGTCAGCTATGGGTCGCGGCCCTGACGCTAGCAGTAAGCTACGGGTCGCTGGCCCTGACGCTAGCAGTCAGCTACGGGTCGCTGGCCCTGACGCTAGCAGTTAGCTATGGGTCTCTGGCCCTAACGTTAGCAGTCAGCTATGGGTCGCTGGCACTGACGCTAGCAGTCAGCTATAAGTCGCTGGCACTGACGCTAGCAGTCAGCTATGGGTCGCTGGCACTGACGCTAGCAGTCAGCTATGGGTCGCTGGCACTGACGCTAGCAGTCAGCTATGGGTCGCTGGCCCTGACGATAGCAGTCAGCTATGGGTCGCTGGCCCTGACGCTAGCAGTCAGCTACGGGTCCCTGGCCCTGACGCTTGCAGTCAGCTATGGGTCGCTGGCCCTGACGATAGCAGTCAGCTATGGGTCGCTGGCCCTGACGCTAGCAGTCAGCTACGGGTCCCTGGCCCTGACGCTAGCAGTCAGCTATGGGTCGCTGGCCCTAACGTTAGCAGTCAGCTATGGGTCGCTGGCCCTGACGCTAGCAGTCAGCTATGGGTCGCGGCCCTGACGCTAGCAGTCAGCTATGGGTCGCTGGCTCTGACGCTAGCAGTCAGCTATGGGTCGCTGGCACTGACGCTAGCAGTCAGCCATAGGTCGCTGGCCCTGACGCTAGCAGTCAGCTATGGGTCGCGGGCGCTGACGCTAGCAGTCAGCTATGGGTCGCTGGCGCTGACGCTAGCAGTCAGCTATGGGTCGCTGGCACTGACGCTAGCAGTCAGCTATAGGTCGCTGGCCCTGACGCTAGCAGTCAGCTATGGGTCGCGACCCTGACGCTAGCAGTCAGCTCTGGTTCGCTGGCCCTGACGCTAGCAGTCAGCTATGGGTCGCTGGCACTGACGCTAGCAGTCAGCTATGGGTCGCTGGCCCTGACGCTAGCAGTCAGCTATGGGTCGCGGCCCTGACGCTAGCAGTCAGCTACGGGTCGCTGGCCCTGACGCTAGCAGTCAGCTGTGGGTCGCTGGCCCTAACGCTAGCTGTCAGCTATGAGTCGCTGGCCCTGAGGCTATCAGTCAGCTATGGGTCACTGACCACTGCAGCTTAAGATCGTGACCCCTGCCCCGCTCTGCTCACCAACGACCTACCATCGCATAGGAGCACCAACTAGAAATCTCCCTGGTCATCACCGATCCATCTGTTTATTTGATGGTATCGCTATAAGTACATTAAAGTAAAGTAACCCATAGGATTACTGCCGTAGGGCTGTGAAGTGTTAGCGATGTCATATTTCAAAGACTCGGCTATATGAGGGCGGTAGCCATCTCCTCTCCCTCGCCGCATAAACTTCCCGGACTGAACCGGTACCCATTTAAGGCTGGGTCGAGCCGGGAGCCATTGTGGTATCGCTATACCACATGTTATAATTTATTATTCTTGTTAGCCTCGAACTCTGCCCTCCCATTGCACTCTTCTCCGCATTCCCTTCTAGGGCTACATTTATGGACGTGGTGGTGCACCTTCCGGACGAGAGGTGCTCCACGCTGCTCCTTCTCCTGCTGGAACTCTTTGAGGATAGTAGAAATTAGCGACAATGATACAGTGCTAAAAGGTCCCAATTTGCTCATGGGTAAACTAGGTCTTAGCCCGACTCCAACACATATCCGTAAATAAATACCCGCCCACATAAATAAAAGCTGAAAGTATACTCTTCTGCTTGGGTGGTTGTGTATACAAGCCCCATAGTCTCAGCTTTCTACCTGGGCAAGTGCAATAAGGTGTTATGTGTTTTATACGTGCAATAAAGCTTCCAACGTGAATAGGTGAATCAGAATATGTACCAGGTATGCGGCCAGACACGTTACCTGGCTACACTGGGTTTGGTATCGTCAGGTGAAAACCATAAGCTTGCAACGTCTAGTGAATGATCGGTGCTAACATCAACAATTCGAAATCTGAATGGACGGATATTGGTCTTCTTCTTCATCGTACGCAGTCAGACATCAACCTTTTTTTTCTCGAAAAAAGCAGCGGTCATCCTGAGGCTGTCGACACTGCCATAGAGCTTATCTAGTGTTGCCACTGGTGATGGCCACATCTGCTTTCTCTGATCCTCGTATGTCGGGCAGTTTTGCAGCAAATGCTCAGCGGTCATTTTCCCGGTACCACACGGGCGTTCGTCAGTGCCACCTATCTTCAATTTGTTGAATAGATGGTACCTCAGTCTATTGTGGCCAGTGCGAAGTCTGAAGACCACAACCTGCTCTCTTCTGTTCAACTGGTAATAGGCATGGACGGATATTGGTCAATTGGTTTGCAAAAGGGACCTTTAATTTGCTTATCGGTCAAGGAGGAGGACTAACGTCTGGTCAAGGAAAATATGCTGATCAGACATGTTAGTCAGTGTCAGCCAAGATATACTGATCAGACATGTTAGTCAGGGTCAGGCAAGATATACTGATCAGACATGTTAGTCAGGGTCAGGCAAGATATACTGATCAGACATGTTAGTCAGGGTCAGGCAAGATATACTGATCAGACATGTTAGTCAGGGTCAGCCAAGATATACTGATCAGACATGTTAGTCAGGGTCAGGCAAGATATACTGATCAGACATGTTAGTCAGGGTCAGGCAAGATATACTGATCAGACATGTTAGTCAGGGTCAGGCAAGATATACTGATCAGACATGTTAGTCAGGGTCAGGCAAAACATACTGGACAAGACCATCACCTCGGCTTCCAAGTAGTCCTCCCTGGAAACGGGCTGTTTTCATGGCAGTCTTGGTAACGAGGTGAGCGATCAACGTGATCCCTGTAGTAGTGAGTGACACGCAGATGAAGCCCAGCATAGCACAGCCGCCTGGAGGACTCCGGTCCAGCACGCTCGGGATGTGAGGAAAGCTACTGAAACCCGCCACTTAACGTCCTTTTTAGAGTGCACAAAAGAGTAACCTACTCATCGTGAGGATTCGAGAACAAGAAAAAAAACAACCTTATCTGGCAATTGCTTTGTGAAAAGAACAATTATATACCTTATCGATCAATAGGTTTTCCTATCGGTCAATGATTTTCCTTAACGATCAATCGGTTTCCTTCACAATCACCCGAAAGCCGTACCGCTAAAACGGTATTCAGAAAACTGACCGGTACAGGCATCAGCCATTCGGAAATCTGCACTTGCCCTGTGTTCTTCCGTAGCTGAATACGCTACGCTACACCAGTCTGGAAAATCTCTTCTCATATGAAACCAGTTCACACAGCAATAAATGAGGATAGTATTTGGGTGTCTAGGACTCACCTCCATCGATAAAATATACCCCATTTTTGGCATGACACCACCCAGGATTCGAAGAAGCATCGCAACAGAAATCGAAAGAGAAAAACAGGAGTACGACCCAAGACACCCAATGTTTGGGTATCAGGTACAGAACTCAAAACACAAATCCAGACATAGCTTCCTAAAGTCAACACAGACAAGTCCGGAGAGCCGTCGTATTGAGAGATCGCAAGAACTGATACAGGCACAGAGATCGCAAGAACTGATGCAGGCCCCAGAGACGGCAAGAACTGATACAGGCCCAGAGATGGCGAGAACTGATGCAGGTCCAGAGATGGCGAGAACTGATGCAGGTCAAGAGATGGCGAGAACTGATGCAGGTCCAGAGATGGCGAGAACTGATGCAGGTCCAGAGATGGCGAGAACTGATGCAGGTCCAGAGATGGCGAGAACTGATGCAGGTCAAGAGATGGCGAGAACTGATGCAGGTCCAGAGATGGCAAGAACTGATGCAGGTCCAGAGATGGCGTGAAGTGATGCAGGCCCCAGAGACGGCAAGAACTGATGCAGGTCCAGAGATGGCGTGAAGTGATGCAGGCCCCAGAGACGGCAAGAACTGATACAGGTCCAGAGATGGCAAGAACTGATACAGGCCCAGAGATGGCGAGAACTGATGCAGGCCCCAGAGATGGCGAGAACTGATGCAGGTCCAGAGATGGCAAGAACTGATGCAGGTCCAGAGATGGCGTGAAGTGATGCAGGTCCAGAGATGGCGAGAAGTGATGCAGGTCCAGAGATGGCGTGAAGTGATGCAGGTCCAGAGATGGCGAGAAGTGATGCAGGCCCCAGAGATAGCAAGAACTGATGCAGGTCCAGAGATGGCGTGAAGTGATGCAGGTCCAGCGATGGCGAGAAGTGATGCAGGTCCAGAGATGGCGTGAAGTGATGCAGGTCCAGAGATGGCGAGAAGTGATGCAGGCCCCAGAGATCGCAAGAACTGATGCAGACCCCAGCTATAGGTCGCTGACCACTGCAGCTCATGCGCTGCTCAGCATATTGTACCCAAGCAAAGCCTACTGATAAGACAGTGTTAGTCAGGGTCAGGCAACATATACTGGAGCAAGACACCCGCATCACTTCCACGCACTTCTTTCTGAAAACAGACTGTGCCATTGCTAACGAGATGGGAAGGGAGGTAGGGGGAGTGTGAAGAGTTGACGTGATCGTTACAGTGGTGAGTGACACGCAGATGAAGCCAAGCATAGCATAGCGGCTTGGAGGACTCCGTTTCACCTTCATCAGCACTCTCTGGATGCGAGGAAAGCTACTGCAACCCGATAACCTAACGCCCTCTACAGGACGCACAAAAAAGTAATCATACTCATTGTGGGCATTCTTTTTTCGTCTTCTTTATCTTGGTTTTCTTATTGTTCTTTATCTTGGTTTTCTTATTGTTCTTTATCTTGGTTTTCTTATTGTTCTTTATCTTGGTTTTTTTTTATTCCTCTTTATCTTGTTTTTCTTATTCCTCTTTATCTTGTTCTTATTCTTCTGTATCTTGTTCTTATTCCTCTTTATCTTGGTTTTCTTATTCTTCTTCTCCCTCCTCTTCCAGTAACACATCTACAGCGGTCCACGAGCAAGGGGTAGACCTCAATGTCGGTCTATCCCTCTCTCAGGAAGTTACACCTAACGACACCACAAGCCTCCCACATGGCGGCAACAAGAAATCGACGAATCCCGCCTCTCTGCGACACCCCATGGCCGCAGGACGAGCGAAGAAGGTGAAGATTTCTCTACTTCTACGCTGTTACCCTGTTTACAGGTCCTGTTACCGAGGTTTGGTCATCGAGAAGGGGAGTCGAGGGGCGTAAAGAATGGTTGACACGGCGGACGCCATAATAAACACATGCATAAACACTGAAACACAAATAAACACTGATAAACACATGCATAAACACTAAAACTCAAATAAACACATGCATAAACACTGAAACTCAAATAAATACTGATAGACACATGCATAAACACTGAAACTCAAATAAATACTGATAGACACATGCATAAACACTGAAACAGAAATAAACACTGATAGACACATGCATAAACACTGAAACACAAATAAATACTGATAGACACATGCATAAACACAGAAACACAAATAAACACTGATAGACACATGCATAAACACTGAAACAGAAATAAACACTGATAGACACATACATAAACACTGAAACAGAAATAAACACTGATAAACACATGCATAAACACTGAAACGCAAATAAACACGGATAAACACAAATAAACACTGATAAACACATGCATAAACACAAATAAACACTGATAAACGCATGCATAAACACTGAAACACAAACACTGATAAACACATGCATTTACACTGAAACACAAATAAACACTGATAGACACATGCAGATATCATTACGTAGCATTGGACCGAAGGGCGAGAGCCTGGATGCTGCTGGATCCGGAAAAACAACAACAAAGGCAAAGGTCAGTCCTGGAGACGGCGTGGGCTAGTGACACAGCTCAAACCAAATGGTCTTTAGTTCGATCCCCACCACGCATCGGCCGTTACCCCGGGGAAGGAAACCCTTAGAACATGCAGACCCTTACGTAAAATGAATGCCGAAGTCGGATGCACTGGGCCGACAGGCGCAAAATAAAAACCGCAGTGCAACGCACACAGCCTTGGGGAATATAGAAATAGGCAAACGCAAAAAAGGTCAGTCTAATGGCAACAGTCATCTTCCCCTGATGTACATAACTCTTCATGTGTTAAGCCACAGCCTGTGTCAGGTGGGGTGTCCGGTTCCCTTCATTGCTGTTTATACCTTATTCAAGAAGGGGTCTCTGTGGCAAAGTGGTCAAGCCGTTTGCCTCGTGTTCAGACGGTCGGGGTTCGAATTCGAGCTGTGATGGTCGGTTCATGATGTCAATTCTTCAGGAGATTCTCCCTGGGTTCATCGTTGGAGATTCTCCCTGGGTTCATCGATGGAGATTCCTGGATTCATCGCTATAGATTCTCCCTGGGTTCATTGCTGGAAATTTGTAGGTTCAACGCTGGAGATCCCTGGGTTGATCGCTGGAGATATCTGGGTTCATCGCTGGAGATTCCTGGCATCATCGCTGGAGATTCCTGGGTTCATCGCTGGAGATCCCTGGGTTCATCGCTGGAGATCCCTGGGTTCATCGCTGGAGATCCCTGGGTTCATCGCTGGGGCTACGGAGTTAATGCTTTGTGCGATGCTCTCTGCAGGTGGCGATACCCTTCTGCTGAGAGAGGCCGAGCCATACCGGGAAGCCCGAGGCGATGGAGTCGAGCCCCTGTCTCAATTTCACCTTATTTAACTCATACATCAGATAATAAATTTACAGCTGGGTCGACTGGAGGAGCGGTCGTACCAGGAACGAACAGGGTGTTTTCTGTCCGTCTGTGATTTCGAACCCTGGTGCGCTGTAATTCCAGTCTAAGCAAGCAAGCTTTGTCTACTAGGCTATACGCGCCATAATAGTTAGCCTGCCGTACTGAGAAGTTTGTTTCTTATTTTCATGTTCTGATTTTGAACATCAAACTTCTGCAGCCAGCTCCGCTTATTTTTGCGCATTACAGCTCAACACATCCGGTTTTGTGCTACCTTGTTGGTCTTCCCTGTAACTGCTATTCTCTTCTTAGCCAGACTTCACCGGTGCAGCCTGTTTTCAGGGCCGTCGGTTAGGAACGGAATAGGGTCTTGGTCAGCTCTGGTTCGCTGACCCTAGTGCAACAAGCTAGCTTGGTCACTGGCTGATGTAAGTTCATTAACTGTGCTGTACCGTCGGTGCCTGTCTCGGTGTGCAAGAGCAACTGTAACATGCTTCTAAATTAACAACCTTGAAGACAAGTGTAGCTTAAAAATAAGTCTCTCTATCTCTCTCTCTCTCTGTTTATGCAATGATCATGGAAACAGGTTGAGGCACAGCAGCTCTGCCATCGAGGTGGTGTAGATCGGCACCGTGACCTCCATAATAGTAAATCTACTCTACTGAGTAGTTCAGCAATTGCACTACAGTCAGGGGATCCATGCCCATCTTCTACAGCATGTCTCGGCAAATAAAGAGAGCCACTGTAAACCTGATATCAAAGAAACTACAAGTCTTTTTCTTCTTCTTCCTCTTCTTCGTTCGTCCTCAAACTCCCGCTACCAAATCCTGAACAGGGCAGGGCGTAAGTAGCAGAATGTAGTCAGGAAAAGGGAATGTGTTGTGTCACTAGTTTACAGCTTGACTGCGATATTTGCACCTTTCAGTACTACAAGAGTAAAGAACTGCATACAAATACCTTGACACAACAATCAATCAATCAATCACTCACATCCATCCATCACTCACACCATCCATCACTCACATCCATCCCATCCCATCCATCCATACATCCATCTATCTATCCTAATCTAAATCTAAACTGACCTAACCTAACCTAACCTAACCTACCTATATGTCTGTCTCTCCCTCCCACTCTGCCCCCCCCCCCCCCCTTCTCTCTCTATCTCTCTAGCACACATTCACTTAAACACGACAACGAACGTTACTCATTGATTCCCCATTACAGAACACTAATGCCTACGGAAACTGAAACTCACCACCCTTTCGCATCTCCCTCGGCAACGTGTCCGCTCCTCCTGCCCTACCCCCCCCCCCCCCCCTCCCCAAAACATGAGGCGTAACGTATCAAGGAATTCTACTTTGTTCCCTGGTAATCGCATTTATCCCATCGGAGCAGACGGCGTGAATGCTGTGGAACGAATAAGCGCGTTTATTAGGTTCTGGCGACGATGGTGGTGGTAGTAACGGTAATGGTGGCGGAGTTGCCGCCGGAAGCAGTAGGAGTACTAGTTGTGGTATTGGTAGTGCCGCTTGTGGTAGTAGTAATATTAATAGTAGTAGCAGTTGTTGTTTGCGAATGCCCACCATGAGGAGATAACCTTTTCGTGCGCACTGAAAAAGACATTAAGTGTCGGGTTGCAGTAGCTTTCTTCACATCCCGAGCGTGTTGATGAAGGTGGACCGGGGTCCTCTAGGCGTGTGTGTTATGCTCGGCTTCATCTCCGAGCCACTCACTACTATGGGGATCACGACGATCCCTCACTTCGGTAGACAGATTGCCATGAAAACAGCCCGTTTCCAGGGAGGCTACTAGGAAGCCAAGGTGAAGGTCTTGGCCAGTATGTTTTGCCTGAGCAAACGTTAGTTTTATTACCCTAGTAGTAGTAGTAGTAGTAGTAGTAGCAGCAGTAGTAGTAGTAGTAGCAGCAGCAGTAGTTGTAGTAGTAGTAGTAGTAGTAGTAGCAATAGTAGTAGTAGTAGTAGTAGTAGCAGTAGTAGTAGTAGCAGTTATAGTAGTAGTAGCAGCAGCTATAGTAGTAGTAGCAGCAGTAGTAGTAGTAGGAGCAGTAATAGTAGCAGTAGTACTAGTTGTAGTAGTAGTTCTTGTTGTAGTACCAATAGTAGCAGTAGTTGTAGTAGTATTAGTAGCAGTAGTTGTAGTAGTAGTCGTTGTAGTAGTAGTTGTAGTATTGGTAGCAGTAGTATTTGTAGTAGTGGTAGTAGCAGTAGTTGTAGTAGCGGCAGTTGTTGTAGCAGCAAGAGGAGGAGTAGTGGGGCCACAGTCGCCGCAGCAGTAGTAGTAGTTGTAGTAGTGGTAGTAGTAGCAGTAGCAGTAGAGGGGGTTAGGTTCAGTTTTTTGTCTTGTCCTTCATGAAAACCATTCTGGTGGTAACGTTGGTTAACGTCATGTATTGTTCTCAAACAAAAACTACTTGGTCCTCAGTCTAAAAAAAAATCTCGACTACCCAAGCAATTGGAATAACATAGCACAAGAGTCTTTACTTATGTATTTGTGTGTGTAGTGAATTGGTGTACTCTTTAATGTGTTTGAGACAAATCTTAATAGGACATGTTGGAGGCGCATTAAGTATAGAATCATTTTTTGCTGTGTAGAGTAATTTTGGCGTGATACGTCCGTTTCACAATCCTAACGCACCTGGTTAGATTGCTGCCGTGTCACGTTTGGCAGACACGGAGTTGTGTTTTTTTTAAATATCTTCCGATCGCTCCAGCCTACTGTACTGCACACCTGCAAAAGAAACTTATAACAGCCAAACAGGTTGGCGGTTGTAAGAAGCAAGGTTCTGCACAGGACATGATACTTACATTACAGTATCTTCGTCAATGAAGGAGAACATGTCAAGTGTATAAAATATTTAAAGAGCAAATTAGATTATATAATCTGAGAGTCACGGACAGCGAACCAGAGCTGTCTCGACCGTGCTCGACCTCTACGCTATGATCCTGGATAACAGACTGCAACAGATCCGACTGGCTAAGGAGAAGTGATCGAAGAGGGAAGGTCTGATCAGTATGTTTTGCCTGATCCTGACTAACATGTCTAATCAGTATATTTTGCCTGACCCTGACTGACATGTCTAATCAGTATATTTTGCCTGACCCTGACTGACATGTCTAATCAGTATATTTTGCCTGACCCTGACTGACATGTCTAATCAGTATATTTTGCCTGACCCTGACTGACATGTCTAATCAGTATGTTTTGCCTGAACCTGACTAACATGTCTAATCAGTATATTTTGCCTGACCCTGACTGACATGTCTAATCAGTATATTTTGCCTGACCCTGGTTAACCCGATTCCCAGAAATGCCTGTTGGAGTCGGATGTGTCAGATCGAAATGTGCAATTATCGCATCAATCTGTAAACTACGATAGAACGCATTCCGTTCTCCAGACAATATCCTGCTATTAGTATTAGCAAAACACTTTTCAGGGCTTGGTGGCGAGAGTTTGAGGAGGAAAGACGAAGAAGACAAATGTATATAATCTGGGAAATGACGTATCCGTTACGTGCTTTCTTACTGTCGCCAGACGCGATGGCAAGCGTGGGTGGCAAATAGCCGTGAATTAACTCGGGATTCAATCAAAACGTGATCACATGCTAGGGATGGAGACACTTGTGACTAACGACGCAACTTCATCCACGAAGTATGATCACAGCGGATTTAGTGTTTGGGGTTGAACAAACGACATATCAAGAAACTACGTTTTCCGGTGAGAACTTTTGAATGACCTGTCCTTGATTCGTCAAAATTTGATAAGACTAACAGCTCGCCCTGGTAGTGGTTGTGTACACAATTTCAGCTCTCTAGGTTACGGGGAAGTTGGTTAAAATTGGAGAAATAGAAGTCCATGAAGACATGTGACGGTAAAGTGGAGTTAAATGTGATAGATTAGCAAGGTGCATGCTAAGAAGGCAGTGGGCCTCTCTTTTTTGACAACTCTGGTGTACAGGGTATCACATGGATCTACTGCCCAAGACATCCAGGCGTGCGTTTGGGGCAACGAAAGAGCTGATGCAGTGGCGGAACACGCTGTGGTGAACGAAAGACAGGGTTGAGTTGATAAGGGCAGTCATTGACAGTCTACAGAATGATGAAGAGACAAGGTTGAGTTGATAAGGGCAGTAATGGACAGTCTAGAGAATGATGAAGAGACAGGATTTAGTTGATAAGGGCAGTCATGGACATTATACGGAATGATGAAGAGACAGGGTTGAGTTGATAAGGGCAGTCATGGACAGTCTAGAGAATGATGAAGAGACAAGGTTGAGTTGATAAGGGCAGTCATGGACAGTCTACAGAATGATGAAGAGACAGGGTTGAGTTGATAAGGGCAGTCATGGACAGTCTAGAGAATGATGAAGAGACAGGGTTGAGTTGATAAGGGCAGTCATGGACAGTCTAGAGAATGATGAAGAGACAGGGTTGAGTTGATAAGGGCAGTCATGGACAGTCTACAGAATGATGAGGAGACAGGATTTAGATGATAAGGGCAGTCATGGACAGTCTACAGAATGATGAAGAGACAGGGTTGAGTTGATAAGGGCAGTCATGGACAGTCAACAGAATGACGAAAAGACAGAGCGGCGCGAAAATGCAAATGTGCAGAGGACAAAGGGAGAAGGAAGAATGTGTGTTCTGTCTGGAAAGATCTGAAGAACACGAAATCAATACCTGACTGGGACTCTGAGTATATATACGCTTGACTGGCCGCTTGGAGGGAGAACGGAGTACTTATGGGAATGTCCTCTGTGTGATGCTGGTTTCTAGAATCAAGAATCAAGATTAACAAGTCGCTCGTGTCAAGCACCCATGCATTGCTGCAGGCTGTGATGGGCTGGGCGCTTGTGCGAATGTCAGACACAAGACAGGTGAAGAAACTTCTGTAAGTTCATCTAAGGGAAGGCTGGTGAAATGGAGGTCACCCAAAACAGCGCTTGAATGGCAGCCTGAAGGAAACTCTGAGAGAAGTCTTATGGATGAAGGGGATCAAGATGCTGAGCAGCAAATGAGCTGCAGTGGTCAGCGACCCATAGCTGACTGCTAGCGTCAGGGCCAGTGAACCATAGCTGCCAAGACCCTTCTACACCTCCACGCGGTGATCCTGGATAACAGGCTTCAGCAGAGCAGACTGGCTAAGGAGAAGGGATCGAAGAGAGAATGCTAACCCGGTACTAAAAAAATGTTTGCTGAAGTCGGATCTGTTGGACCAAAGGGTGCAAATATCGCAGCCAAGCTGTAAACTACGACACAACGCATTCCGTTCTCTGGACTACATTCTGCTACTTAAGCCCTTTCAGGTTTCGGTGGCGGGAGATTGAGAACGAACCAAGAAGAAGAAGAAGAAGAAGAAGATGTGGATGAAGAGAACTGGGAGAGCATCGTGGACAACAGATCGGTCTGGAGAAATGCAGTAAACGTGGGCGTTGCTGAAGGAGAAAGCCATCGTATGCAGACAGCGCAAAAACAAATGCCTGATCCGGAAGGAGATAGCAGCGAAACCACATTCACCGGCAGCAGAAGACATAGTGTGCAAACCATGGACCTTTTGATGAGCAATATCATCTACACTTTTGAGTGGTCTATGTGTTCTACTAGTATTCCAATTTATGTCTTTTCGTTCATGTTGTATTTTGCACTGGTAGTGGCAAGCGCAGTACAAAAGGGAGTCCTTCTTCTTCTTCTTCTTCGTACGCAGTCAGACAGTAACCATTATTTTTTCGAAAATAGCGGCGGTCATCCTGAGGCTGTCGACACTGCCATAGAGCTTGTCTTGCAGTTCCACTGGTGATGGCCACATCTGCTCTCTCTGATCCTCGTATGTCGGGCAGTTCTGCAGCAGATGTTCAGCGGTCATTTTACCAGTACCGCACGGGCATTCGTCGGTACCACCTATCTTCAATTTGTTGAATAGGTGATACCTCAGTCTATTGTGGCCAGTGCGAAGTCTGAAGACAACGACCTGCTCTCTTCGGTTCAACTGGTAATAGGCATCGTTTTTGGTGTAACCAGTATGTTCGGTTTCCCATTTGGTCATGTATCTGGCTTTGATAAGCCGTTTTGACTCTTCGTACGTCAATCTAGTATCTGTTTGTGGTAGTCTTGCACCTTCTTTTGCCAGTCTGTCTGTCTCCTCGTTGCCTTGGATGTTGCAGTGTGATGGGACCCACTGTACCACTACCCTTTTTGGTGCGGACTGCTGGCACAATTTGCAGAGTGCTGCTCTTAAGTCATTAAGCTCAGCGTTTTTCTGGCTTTTTAGCGCTGTGACTACGGCGAGAGCATCTGTAAGCAGGTCTATATGGCGTTCATTTTCATTGTGTGTCACCATTTCTTTCACTGCCGCCCTCAGTGCCTCTGCCTCCGCTCTGAAATTGCTTGTGTACTTATCAGTAGCGAATGACAGTGTTATTTGTCTGCCATTTGGTAGGTTCAGGAATGCTCCTGCCCCTCCGTTCTGTGTAGTGTTTGTTACAGAACCGTCGGTGTATGCATGGGTCCAGTCCATGCTTGGGTACATGTACTAGAACATTCCGTGTCCACCACACGAGGACCAGCAAACACTAGACCAAACCATGTACTAGAACATGCCGTGCCCACATTGGACTGATAAGCCACATGAGGTCCAGCAAATACTACACCAAACCATGTACTAGAACATTCCGTGCCCACGTTGGACTGATAACCCACACGAGGCCCAGCAAACACTACACCAAACCATGTACTAGAACATTCCATGCCCACATTGGACTGATAACCGACATGAGGTCCAGCAAACACTACACCAACCATGTACTAGAACATTCCATGCCCACATTGGACTGATAACCCACATGAGGTCCAGCAAACACTGGGCCGAAACATGACAGCCAATGCAGGAACTAAACAGAACAGGAACTAAACAGAACAGGAACTAAACAGAACAGACACAACAAGGATCATGTTGGGGGTCGTCGTCGGCAACAATGGTTAGTTATCACTAGTAGAGGCTGTGTACAAAATGTACGCTTTCTGCGTTCTGGAGACGCGGATAGCGGCCATGCATTCAAATAATTGCGTACAATAAGTTGTGTACGGTGAGTGAGCAAGACCAGGTGGCAGTGAAAAAAGCAAATGCAATGTCAGGTATGACAAAAATAAATATTCAATACAGGAGCAAGGAAGTGATTGTCAAACTGTATAAAGCATTAGTTGGACCTAGATTGGAGTAATGTGTACAGGTGTGGAGTCCTTATCGTAGAGGGGACATAAACATGCTGGAAAGGATACAAAGAAGAGCGACAAAGCTGATAGTGGGATTCCAGTGTTACAGGTATGAGGAAAGTCTCAGAAAAACCGGCATACAGTGTCTAGAGAGGAGAAGAATTCCAGCTGACTTAAAATAGGTTAATAAAGGAACGGATAAATAGGATAACAACAACGCTTTTAAAAGTACCATCAGCTACAAGAACAAGGGGGCATAGCTACAAACTAATTAAAGAAAGAACCAGATTGGATGTTAGTAGTAAACACGTTTTTATAACAATAGAGTGGTGAATTCCTGAAATACATTGTCACAAGAAATAGTGGAGCAGAGTCAATTAATGCATTAGAGAATAGATTGTATGCGCATAGTTTTCATATAGTAAGGAAATGTAAATGAGACTGGTTGTATACAGACTCAGCAGAGTCTTCTAAACCAGTATAAAGACGTAAAGTTAATAATAAACTCGCGCAAGTTTACAACTGCTTTATATATTAATCTTATGCTGATGGCGTACACTTGGCGAAATAATGACGCAATTGCAAAAACACGTCTGCAGGTATTTCGCAATAGGGGGAACAAGTGCGTTTGGTATGGGGAGATAAGCTAAGAAATACACGTGTAACAAGCGACGTAGCTAGCAGGTAGAAGAACTGTCCTGTGATTGTATTCCATTTTGCACATTATTTTAATTATACCTGTATCTTTGTGCCAGTTATTCGGTCCAGATGAAGCATAACATGTCAACTACTGCTAGTCTGCTTACATCCAGGGAAGACAGCATAAAACATGTCAGCAGCTATTTAGTTTTCTTATTGTATGTGTTTGCCTCACTAGTTTCTATTGGCGGAGGCACGCGTATTCCACCCCAGACCACAGTCAATTGGGAGATATTAAGACGCATTAGCCAGTGCTTGGATGTATGTACCTATGCTAGATGTGTGCGCTCTCAGAAGCCAGCTCAACGAAAGTGCAATGGAAGGCTAAATATTTCCTACCCACAATTGTAAAAGCAAATTCAGCACTCGTTCGATTTTATGAAGATGTAAACCAACCAGTCGGCACGTTTCATGAATTCTTAAGGTTTTGCAAGAAATACAAAAGGGTATATGAGACGGAGAAGAAGACTAACGTCTGGTCAGGCAATACATACTGGTCAGGCATGTTAGTCAGGGTCAGGCACAACATACTGGTCAGGCATGTTAGTCAGGGTCAGGCACAATATACTATCAGGCATGTTAGTCAAGTTCAGGCACAACATACTGATCAGACATGTTAGTCAGGGTCAGGCAAAACATACGTATCAGGCATGTTAGTCAGGATCAGGCAAAATATACTTATCAGGCAAGTTAATCAGGGTCAGGCAAAATATACTTGTCAGGCATGTTAGCCAGGGTCAGGCAAAATATACTTATCAGGCATGTTAGTCAGGGTCAGGCAAAATATACGTTGGTCAGGGTCAGTCAAAATGTCGACTTCCCCATTGCCCTTCCTGGAAACCGGCTGTTTTCATGGCAGTCTGGCCAACGAGGTGAGGGCTCACAACGCACAAAAGAGTTGTACGCGATTGCGCACAATGAGGTTTGATCGTCTGTGCGCCCTGAACAGGACGTTAAGTCGTGGGTTGTAGTAGATTTCCTCACATCCCGAGAGTGCTGATGAAGGTGGACCGGGGTCCTCCAGCGGATTGTGCTATGCTTGGCTGCATCAGCATGTCACTTACTACTACGGGGATCACTTCGATCCCTCACCTTGTTAGCCAGGCTGCCATGAAAACAGCCCGATTCCAGGAATGGCTACGAGGAAACCGAGGTGAGGGAGTTGTCCAGTATATTTTGACTGACCAGACCAGATCAGTCTACTGTCCTTCAAGGTTAGATTTCTTTTAACTTGCGCCGAATGCCTTGCGTCGGTCAATGCGAGCCCGTGACGCTGCATAATCATGTTCCGCAGCCAGATATACCAGCGTTGTAAGCCATCAGTGGAAGCTGATGGGGGTAAATTTTAATGAAATGACCAAAGCAAAGTATTTTCTGCCAGGAAATGTATTCTGCACGAGATGTAGTGCCGACCATGCTACGAATGTCGTCGTTCCGCATTCTGTCTCTCGTGGTCTTTCTCAAACACTACATTTCACTCGTCGAAACTCTTCTCTCACGAGCCCTGGACACAGGCCATGTTTGGCACTGGTAGAACGGAGTCGGCATAACTATACTGTTTACCGGGATCAAGATGCCGAACAGCACTTGAGCTGCAGTGGTCAGCGACCCATAGCTGACTGCTAGCGTCAGGGCCAGCGAACCAGAGCTGAGCAGCGCTTGAGCTGCAGTGGTCAGCGACCCATAGCTGACTGCTAGCGTCAGGGCCAGCGAGCCAGAGCTGCCAAGACCCTTCTACACCTCCACGCGGTGATCCTGGATAACAGGCTGCAGCAGGGCAGACTGGCTACGTAGACGGGACCAAAGAGGGAATGCTAGCTCGGTACTAAAAAAATGCTTTCTGAAGTCAGATGTGTTGGACCGAAAGGTGCAAATATCGCAGTCAAGCTATAAACTACGACACAACGCATTCCTTTCTGCTACTTAAGCCATTTCAGGGTTTGATTGCGGGAGATTGAGAACGAAGCCAAACCATGAAGCTATACTGTTTACCAGCTGTTGCCGTGTTGCCAAACTAATGCTCAGGTGTCTAAACAGTGGTGACAGCTGATAAGTCACCGCAGATGCTCTCTGACATCTAGTCTCGATTTCCATAGATCCTACCGACTGCGGAAAATAAAATACTGCCCAAATACTTTAGTTCATGGACCCTTTGATGAGCAATATCATCTACACTTTTGAGTGGTCTAGGTGTTCTACTAGTACTCATATTTCTGTCTTTTCGTTCATGTTGTATTTTGCGCAGGTAGTGGCAAGCGCAGTACAAAAGGGAGTCCGACAGGGATGTATCCTCTCACCTTATCTGTACAACATATATGCGGAATGTTTAATGAGAAATGTTCGAAAAGGTGTGAACATTGAAAGTTTCGACCCATTTACGATTGGGGGGGTACGAGATTCCAGAGTTACGATACGCAGACGACACAGCGATACTATCAAGAAGTGCAGACGGGCTAGAGCAGCTACTGTCAGCCGTTAATGGACACAGTAAAGATCAAAACCTGTTTATAAACATAAACAAAACAAAGATAATGACCACCGATAAAACACAATGTCAGCATACATTTACAGTGGGTGGTGAGGAAATAGATCAGGTCACACATTTTGAATATCTGGGCTCCAGAATTGACAAAAATGGCGACTGCTCGAAAGAAATCAGAAGAAGAATAGCCATGGCAATGCAGAGACTGAACAGCCTGAAGAAATTATGGCAGAGCACCAACAAAATGATAAAAGTAAAAGTCTTGAGAGCCTATGTTTTTCATGTGGCAGCTTATGGCTGTGAATCATGGACGGTTACCAAAACGTCTAGACAAAGAATCGAATCTTTCGAATCAAAATGTTACAGAAAGATCCTCAAAATACCATGGACAGAGAAAAGGACAAATGTAGACATTCGGCAAGAGTTGAGCATAGAGGAGAACTGGTTTATCAATTCCATTTTGGCTAGAAAATGCAAATACTTTGGTCACATCAAGAGACACAACGGTCTTGAGAGAACGGTGATGGAAGGTATGGTGCCAGGCAAAGGAGGAAGGGGTAGACCAAGAAGACGATGGCACCAAGATATCCAGGAATGCCTGGATATGACTGTGGCGGAGGCTGGAGTTATGGCAAGAGAACGAGTTTCTTTCAGACAGACTGTGATGGGAGCGACGTTCTACAAAGGACAGGCTACATGATGAGTGGCAAGCGAGTAGGTGTAATTTTAAAGTTTATTTTCACCGTCACACAACCAATACCTGATTAATTAAGAAGAGTAATTCGTCGATTAAGTTCAGTTCTGCTAAAGATGTTTCAATAATCTAATAAGGTCAGCAAATATATACACAAGTTTCGAATGAATCTACATATTTTAACCACATCGCTAAAGGTGTCCAATGAACAAACCATCTTAAGAACCTCTGCCCCAACGACTCCCACGAAAGGCAAATAATACATTCAGCGGCTTTTAATCCCAACACGCCAGCCACATTCCATTGAGGCACCGCCCCAGAAACTCCAACTTTCCCGCACTGGGTGGTACTACCTTACGCGAGTCCGTTAATCTAAAAGGTCTACTTTACAGGGAATCCGCGTTTCAAAGACCATCTCTTCAAAGGCCAGATTCCTGGCTCCGTGAAAGATTTCCGAGCTTCCCCGAGAACAATAGCTGGAAGAGGTGGTGGGCAGTCAAACGCCGAGCACAATCCAGAGTTTTTCTGGGGATTCGGCGAAGGCAACAGGTAAACTAAACACTTGTATTGTCGGGAATGGGGGGAAATTGACGGGCGCTGTAAATCAACAAATGTATTATTATTTCTGATCTGGTCACTGGGTTCAACTGCGTACTTTCGCGATGTTATTGCAAAAAGGTTCCCACCCTGACAACGGAGATGCTTGAATGGGGGCGTCGACTGGGGGACGTTTGGAGCACAGACGGGACGGCCTAACCCTGCCAGTGAAGTATGCAACCCGTCGATAAATTGCCCAGGCAGGGAGGTCAATAGCAACTTTGGTGGGATACTCTTAGCATGGACAGATATACTTCTTCGTTCGTTCTCAATCTTCCGCTACCAAGGCCGGAAAAGGGCGTTGCAAGTAGATGTATGAAGTCCCGAGACAGGAATGCGTTGTGTCGTATTTGCAGCGACATTTAACGCGGTATTTGCACCTTTCGGTCCGACACATCCGACTGCAGCATATCATTTTTGCGTAGCGGGTTAACCCTCCCTCTTCGACCTCTTCTCCATAGCCAGTTTGCCCCCCCCCTCCCCCCCCCCCCCACCCGTTTGCAGCCTATTATGCAGGATCACCACGTGGAGGTGGAGAAAGATCTTGACAGCTCTGGGTCGGTGGAGGAAGATCTTGACAGCTCTGGGTCGGTAGAGAAAGATCTTGACAGCTCTGGGTCGGTGGAGAAAGATCTTGACAGCTCTGGGTCGGTGGAGAAAGATCTTGACAGCTCTGGGTCGGTGGAGAAAGATCTTGACAGCTCTGGGTCGGTGGAGAAAGATCTTGACAGCTCTGGGTCGGTGGAGAAAGATCTTGACAGCTCTGGGTCGGTGGAGAAAGATCTTGACAGCTCTGGGTCGGTGGAGAAAGATCTTGACAGCTCTGGGTCGGTGGAGAAAGATCTTGACAGCTCTGGGTCGGTGGAGAAAGATCTTGACAGCTCTGGGTCGGTGGAGAAAGATCTTGACAGCTCTGAGTCGATGGAGGAAGATCTTGACAGCTCTGGGTCGGTGGAGAAAGATCTTGACAGCTCTGGATCAGTGGAGAAAGATCTTGACAGCTCTGGGTTGGTGGAGAAAGATCTTGACAGCTCTGGGTCGGTGGAGAAAGATCTTGACAGCTCTGGGTCGGTGGAGAAAGATCTTGACAGCTCTGGGTCGGCGGAGAAATATCTTGACAGCTCTGGGTCGGCGGAAAAAGATCTTGACAGCTCTGGGTCGGCGGAGAAAGATCTTGACAGCTCTGGGTCGGTGGAGAAAGATCTTGACAGCTCTGTGTCGGTGGAGAAAGATCTTGACAGCTCTGGGTCGGTGGAGAAAGATCTTGACAGCTCTGGGTCGGTGGAGAAAGATCTTGACAGCTCTGGGTCGGTGGAGAAAGATCTTGACAGCTCTGGGTCGGTGGAGAAAGATCTTGACAGCTCTGGGTCGGTGGAGAAAGATCTTGACAGCTCTGGGTCGGTGGAGAAAGATCTTGACAGCTCTGAGTCGATGGAGGAAGATCTTGACAGCTCTGGGTCGGTGGAGAAAGATCTTGACAGCTCTGGATCAGTGGAGAAAGATCTTGACAGCTCTGGGTCGGTGGAGAAAGATCTTGACAGCTCTGGGTCGGTGGAGAAAGATCTTGACAGCTCTGGGTCGGTGGAGAAAGATCTTGACAGCTCTGGGTCGGCGGAGAAATATCTTGACAGCTCTGGGTCGGCGGAAAAAGATCTTGACAGCTCTGGGTCGGTGGAGAAAGATCTTGACAGCTCTGGGTCGGTGGAGAAAGATCTTGACAGCTCTGGGTCGGTGGAGAAAGATCTTGACAGCTCTGGGTCGGTGGAGAAAGATCTTGACAGCTCTGGGTAGGTGGAGAAAGATCTTGACAGCTCTGGGTCGGTGGAGAAAGATCTTGACAGCTCTGGGTCGGTGGAGAAAGATCTTGACAGCTCTGGGTCGGTGGAGAAAGATCTTGACAGCTCTTGGTCGGTGGAGAAAGATCTTGACAGCTCTGGGTCGGTGGAGAAAGATCTTGACAGCCCTGGGTCGGTGGAGAAAGATCTTGACAGCTCTGGGTCGCTGGCCTAGACGATAGCAGCCAGCTTTGGATCACCGGCCGCTACAGCTCACACACTGTTCAGCATTCTCATCATGGGACAGCATTCTCATCCCCGGACCACATTCTCATCATGGGACAGCATTCTCAACATGGGACAGCATTATCATCATGGGACAGCATTCTCATCATGGGACAGCATTCTAATCATGGGACAGCATTCTTATCCCGGGACAGCATTCTCATGCCGGGACATTCTCATCCCGGGACAGCATTCTCAGACAGCATTCTCATCCTGGGACAGCATTCTCAACCCGGGACAGTATTCTCATCCCGGGACAGCATTCCCAGACAAGCATTCTCATCCCGGGACAGCATTCCCAGACAGCATTCTCATCCCGGGACAGCATTTTCAGATAGCATTCTCATCCCGTAACTCAACTAATCTTAACGCGCTAAACCAATACTTGTCAAAGGACGCACACTCCCCACGGATTATTACACCTTCGACAACTTGTTGCGCACCCATGCTCCATCCCAATCACCCTAATATGCGGTGGGGTTTTTCACTCGCCCGGAGACGACGAGTGACGGGGCAAATGAAGTGAAACACCCTGCTGTGTTACGCTAATCACAAAGGAGTAGAGAAATTGCCCCAGTTTTGAGTTGAATGGCTAATGTTGTTGGCGGATTGATTGTCAGACGTTTGAAACTAGTCGCAGGGTAACCATTGTGAAATTGCGAGCAGGGTGGCGAGGGCAGGAGAAAGGGGTTAAGTAAAAGCCATCTTTCGATCTACTTGAAGGTTAGCTCAGGGATTCTCAAACTTGAACACTTGGGGTGGGTACTTGGTTAGAGAATATAGGTCCAGATCAGAGAAACTGCAGCGTCTACTCCTCGTTGTTGTTACGAATAGAGCAGCACCTTCGTTGGGGAAGGTAACAACAGCAAGGAAGGGAACTGGCCATCCCACCATATCCTGGCTGCAGCTTAATACACGAAGAAAAAAAAAAGAACAATGCTAGAAACGAGATAGTTTTCCTTCCAGATTCCTTCAGTTTTCCGGACAATTTCCTTTAGTTTTCCTGACAGATTCCCTGACAGATTCCATATCAGTCATCCTTACCAAGAAGAAACCATATAACCGGCGACGTGTACTTCCTGTCCGAATCACACATGAATAGTGGATACCATTGGAACAAAATGAAAATTCAATTGATTCCTGCACATCATAAGAATCATGGAAACAGGGGGGTGGATAGCCTGGCCAGCGAGGGGGGAGGCACAACCCAAACAAATGAAGAAATAAAGACAACGACGAAAGTTAACTTCACATTATCACTTCCAGTGCAGTCAAAATAGTTCTGCAGTGGATCCCTGGACACTCAAGCACACCTGGCAATGACAAGGCAGACAGAAGGCTAGCAAAGGAGGGATCAAGACAGGAAGAGGATCAAGACAAGAAGAGGATCAAGAATAGGATCAAGACAAGAAGAGGATCAAGACAAGGACAGGATCAAGAAGAGGATCAAGACAAGAAGAGGATCAAGACAAGAAGAGGATTCAGACAAGAAGAGGATCAAGACAAGAAGAGGATCAAGACAAGAAGAGGATCAAGACAAGAAGAGGATCAAGACAAGAACAGGATCAAGACAAGAACAGGATCAAGACAAGAAGAGGATCAAGAAGAGGATCAAGACAAGAACAGGATCAAGACAAGAAGAGGATCAAGAAGAGGATCAAGACAAGAACAGGATCAAGACAAGAACAGGATCAAGACAAGAAGAGGATCAAGAAGAGGATCAAGACAAGAACAGGATCAAGACAAGAAGAGGATCAAGAAGAGGATCAAGACAAGAACAGGATCAAGACAAGAACAGGATCAAGAAGAGGATCAAGACAAGAAGAGGATCAAGACAAGAAGAGGATCAAGACAAGAAGAGGATCAAGACAAGAAGAGGATCAAGACAAGAAGAGGATCAAGACAAGAAGAGGATCAAGACAAGAAGAGGATCAAGAAGAGGATCAAGAACAGGATCAAGAACAGGATCAAGACAAGAACAGGATCAAGAAGAGGATCAAGACAAGAAGAGGATCAAGACAAGAACAGGATCAAGACAAGAAGAGGATCAAGAACAGGATCAAGAACAGGATCAAGAACAGGATCAAGACAAGAACAGGATCAAGAACAGGATCAAGACAAGAAGAGGATCAAGAACAGGATCAAGACAAGGACAGGATCAAGACAAGAAGAGGATCAAGACAAGAAGAGGATCAAGAAGAGGATCAAGACAAGAACAGGATCAAGACAAGAAGAGGATCAAGACAAGAAGAAGATCAAGAACAGGATCAAGACAAGAAGAGGATCAAGAACAGGATCAAGACAAGAAGAGGATCAAGACAAGGACAGGATCAAGACAAGGACAGGATCAAGACAAGGACAGGATCAAGACAAGAAGAGGATCAAGACAAGAAGAGGATCAAGAAGAGGATCAAGACAAGAACAGGATCAAGACAAGAAGAAGATCAAGACAAGAAGAAGATCAAGAACAGGATCAAGACAAGAAGAGGATCAAGACAAGAAGAGGATCAAGAACAGGATCAAGACAAGAAGAGGATCAAGAACAGGATCAAGACAAGGACAGGATCAAGACAAGAAGAGGATCAAGAACAGGATCAAGACAAGAAGAGGATCAAGAACAGGATCAAGACAAGGACAGGATCAAGACAAGAAGAGGATCAAGAACAGGATCAAGACAAGAAGAGGATCAAGACAAGAAGAGGATCAAGACAAGAAGAGGATCAAGACAAGAAGAGGATCAAGACAAGAAGAGGATCATGACAAGAACAGGATCAAGACAAGAAGAGGATCAAGAACAGGATCAAGACAAGAAGAGGATCAAGAACAGGATCAAGACAAGAAGAGGATCAAGAACAGGATCAAGACAAGAAGAGGATCAAGACAAGAAGAGGATCAAGACAAGAACAGGATCAAGACAAGAAGAGGATCAAGACAAGAACAGGATCAAGAAGAGGATCAAGACAAGAAGAGGATCAAGACAAGAACAGGATCAAGAAGAGGATCAAGACAAGAAGAGGTTCAAGACAAGAACAGGATCAAGAACAGGATCAAGAACAGGATCAAGAACAGGATCAAGACAAGAAGAGGATCAAGACAAGAAGAGGATCAAGACAAGAAGAGGATCAAGACAAGGACAGGATCAAGAACAGGATCAAGACAAGAACAGGATCAAGACAAGAAGAGGATCAAGACAAGGACAGGATCAAGACAAGAAGAGGATCAAGAACAGGATCAAGACAAGAACAGGATCAAGAAGAGGATCAAGACAAGAAGAGGATCAAGACAAGAACAGGATCAAGAACAGGATCAAGACAAGAAGAGGATCAAGACAAGAAGAGGATCAAGACAAGAAGAGGATCAAGACAAGGACAGGATCAAGAACAGGATCAAGACAAGAACAGGATCAAGACAAGAAGAGGATCAAGACAAGGACAGGATCAAGACAAGAAGAGGATCAAGACAAGGACAGGATCAAGACAAGAAGAGGATCAAGACAAGAACAGGATCAAGACAAGAAGAGGATCAAGACAAGAAGAGGATCAAGAAGAGAATCAAGAACAGGATCAAGAAGAGGATCAAGACAAGAACAGGATCAAGACAAGGACAGGATCAAGACAAGAAGAGGATCAAGAACAGGATCAAGACAAGAAGAGGATCAAGAACAGGATCAAGACAAGAAGAGGATCAAGACAAGAAGAGGATCAAGACAAGAAGAGGATCAAGACAAGAACAGGATCAAAAACAGGATCAAGACAAGAAGAGGATCAAGAACAGGATCAAGACAAGAAGAGGATCAAGACAAGAAGAGGATCAAGACAAGAAGAGGATCAAGACAAGAACAGGATCAAGACAAGGACAGGATCAAGACAAGAAGAGGATCAAGAACAGGATCAAGACAAGAAGAGGATCAAGAACAGGATCAAGACAAGGACAGGATCAAGAACAGGATCAAGACAAGAAGAGGATCAAGACAAGAAGAGGATCAAGACAAGAAGAGGATCAAGAAGAGGATCAAGACAAGAACAGGATCAAGACAAGAACAGGATCAAGACAAGAACAGGATCAAGACAAGAACAGGATCAAGAACAGGATCAAGACAAGGACAGGATCAAGACAAGAACAGGATCAAGAAGAGGATCAAGACAAGAACAGGATCAAGACAAGAACAGGATCAAGAAGAGGATCAAGACAAGAAGAGGATCAAGAAGAGGATCAAGACAAGAAGAGGATCAAGACAAGAAGAGGATCAAGACAAGAAGAGGATCAAGACAAGAAGAGGATCAAGACAAGAAGAGGATCAAGAACAGGATCAAGACAAGAAGAGGATCAAGACAAGAACAGGATCAAGAACAGGATCAAGACAAGGACAGGATCAAGACAAGAAGAGGATCAAGAACAGGATCAAGAAGAGGATCAAGAAGAGGATCAAGACAAGAACAGGATCAAGACAAGAACAGGATCAAGAAGAGGATCAAGACAAGAACAGGATCAAGACAAGAAGAGGATCAAGACAAGAACAGGATCAAGAAGAGGATCAAGACAAGAAGAGGATCAAGAAGAGGATCAAGACAAGAAGAGGATCAAGAAGAGGATCAAGACAAGAAGAGGATCAAGACAAGAAGAGGATCAAGACAAGAACAGGATCAAGACAAGAAGAGGATCAAGACAAGAAGAGGATCAAGAAGAGGATCAAGACAAGAAGAGGATCAAGAAGAGGATCAAGACAAGAAGAGGATCAAGAAGAGGATCAAGACAAGAAGAGGATCAAGAAGAGGATCAAGACAAGAAGAGGATCAAGAAGAGGATCAAGACAAGAACAGGATCAAGACAAGAAGAGGATCAAGAAGAGGATCAAGACAAGAAGAGGATCAAGAAGAGGATCAAGACAAGAAGAGGATCAAGAAGAGGATCAAGACAAGAAGAGGATCAAGAAGAGGATCAAGACAAGAACAGGATCAAGACAAGAAGAGGATCAAGAACAGGATCAAGACAAGAAGAGGATCAAGAAGAGGATCAAGACAAGAAGAGGATCAAGAAGAGGATCAAGACAAGAACAGGATCAAGACAAGAAGAGGATCAAGAAGAGGATCAAGACAAGAAGAGGATCAAGAAGAGGATCAAGACAAGAAGAGGATCAAGAAGAGGATCAAGACAAGAAGAGGATCAAGAAGAGGATCAAGACAAGAACAGGATCAAGACAAGAAGAGCCACACACAGCAACTTTACAGACAGCTTTTAAGATCAGCAAACGAAGAAGCTTGGTTGAACAGATGGGCCACGGGAAACACAGGAAGGGAGGTCTACATACATTTGGCAAGCCCCAGTCCAAACGACAGTGTCAATCAACTCACAAGGAAGGATCAGAGCACCATTATCCGACTGAGAACCCAACACATCCACTTAACCAACACCTGAACAGAATCCAACCACAACCCACCCCTGAGTGCCAGCTGCGCACACACCCATATGAAACCGTTGATCATCATCTCTTTGATTGCTCAGCGCTCAATGATTTTAGGAAAATGCTTCTTCCTCCGTGGTCAGATAAATGAAAAATTGTGTATGGCACTAGGCAAAAACTCCAAAACACATACAGATACCAGTACATGGCATTGGGTCGAAAGACGAGAGCCCGGATGCTGCTGGATCCAAAAGAACATATTTTTTTTAAAACAGAGATCGGTTCTTTTACAACTGCCCTCGTTTCGCTTTGAGACGTGGACAATGAACAAACGATCAAAGAAGAGAATTTATGCTTTTCGATTGTTCATACATCGATGATGTTTATTTTAAAAAAATTGTTAACACATGGAGGTGAAAAGAGAATTTGATGACATTCAGGGAGCACAGTGGTCTAGAGGTAAGGTGTACATGCCGGAGGTTCGAATCACGGTAAAAAATATTTACATATTCTCTGGGTAGTGAGATACAAACATATTCTAGTTTAAAAAACTACCCAAATATGTGTACCTTCCCCCAGGCATAGTAATCCGCGGAAAGTTTAAAATACCAAACATATATAGCCGAAGCCTTCGGCTACCTGGCAATAGACATTAACATGCCTGTCTGAATACCAGGATTCCAAGAACTCCCTCCTGAAATTAATACTGGAAGGCAAACGTGCCGTGCCAGATAAACAAGTCTATGTGCGGGACGATAACATCAAAAGATGGACTGGGAAAGGCATAGTTGATTGTACACTACGGATAGAGAGAGAGAGAGAGAGAGAGGACGTTGGACTGGGAAAGGCATAGTTGATTGTACACTACGGATAGAGAGAGAGAGAGAGAGGACGTTGGACTGGGAAAGGCATAGTTGATTGTACACTACGGATAGAGAGAGAGAGAGAGAGGACGTTGGACTGGGAAAGGCATAGTTGATTGTACACTACGGATAGAGAGAGAGAGAGAGAGAGAGAGAGAGAGAGGACGTTGGACTGGGAAAGGCATAGTTGATTGTACACTACGGATAGAGAGAGAGAGAGAGAGGACGTTGGACTGGGAAAGGCATAGTTGATTGTACACTACGGATAGAGAGAGAGAGAGAGAGAGAGAGGACGTTGGACTGGGAAAGGCATAGTTGATTGTACCACTACGGATAGAGAGAGAGAGAGAGGACGCTGGGCTGGGTAAGGCATAGTTGATTGTACCACTACGGATAGAGAGAGAGGACGCTGGACTGGGAAAGGCATAGTTGATTGTACCACTACGACAAGAGAGGGAGAGCGAGAGGACGTTGGACTGGGAAAGGCATAGTTGATTGTACACTACGGATAGAGAGAGAGAGAGAGAGAGGACGTTGGACTGGGAAAGGCATAGTTGATTGTACACTACGGATAGAGAGAGAGAGAGAGAGAGAGAGAGAGAGGACGTTGGACTGGGAAAGGCATAGTTGATTGTACACTACGGATAGAGAGAGAGAGAAAGAGGACGCTGGACTGGGTAAGGCATAGTTGATTGTACCACTACGGCTAGAGAGAGAGAGAGAGAGAGAGGACGTTGGACTGGGTAAGGCATAGTTGATTGTACCACTACGGATAGAGAGAGAGAGAAAGAGGACGCTGGACTGGGTAAGGCATAGTTGATTGTACCACTACGGCTAGAGAGAGAGAGAGAGAGAGAGGACGTTGGACTGGGTAAGGCATAGTTGATTGTACCACTACGGATAGAGAGAGAGAGAGAGAGAGAGGACGTTGGACTGGGTAAGGCATAGTTGATTGTACCACTACGGCTAGAGAGAGAGAGAGAGAGGACGCTGGGCTGGGTAAGGCATAGTTGATTGAGCCAATACGACGAGAGAGAGAGAGGGGGGGGGCGTTGGACTGGGAAAGGCATAGTTGATTGAGCCAATACGAGAGAGAGAGAGTGGGGGGGGGGGGTTGGACTGGGAAAGGCATAGTTGATTGAGCCAATACGAGAGAGAGAGAGTGGGGGGGGGGGGGGTTGGACTGGGAAAGGCATAGTTGATTGTACCACTACGGCAAGAGAGCGAGAGAGAGAGAACGTTGAACTGGGAAAGGCATAGTTGATTGTACCACTACGACAAGAGAGAGAGAGAGAGAGAGAGAGAGAGAGAGAGAGAGAGAGGACGTTGGACGGGGAAAGGCATAGGTGATTGTACACTACGACAAGGGAGAGAGAGAGAGAGAGAGAGAGAGAGAGATCTGAAGCTAAATTGCAATCCGTCCTCACTATGGACAAGCTGAACTAACATTTCGCGTCACACGGGGTCTACACGCCCACAGCGAGTCACGGTTTGGGACTCCCTGCCTGGTCTAGACCCAGCAACAGAGAGATACCCTCAGCTTGCAATCTCTTCAACCCGCCCAGGCTCGAACAAGCCAACAGCGCAACATCGGAATCTCCCGTTTCATCAGGGGGGCTTTTGATGTCGTGAGGCCCCCCCCCCCCCCTCCCTTCTCCTGTCCTCTGCGGACGGGGACAAGCCCGGGGACAATCTGATGATGGGAGAGTTCATTGTTGAGCAGACCTAGACCAAACACTGTCCTGAAACTAAGCCGTCCTTGTATCTCGGCGGGAGTGCGAGGAGGTTAATGTATGGTCCCACGTTTGGATAACTCAATAATTTACACGGGGATTTGACGCCGGCCTGTGTGAAGTCATTTCTGTTGGCGTCAAGCCATTGCTTTCCTAATGGGCGAGGGGGAATTCCGACCTTTCATTTCTTCTCTCTTGAGATCTTAGGATCAATCTATCTTCCCTGGACGACATCATCAGATTCTGCTGAAGATTCCGTTGGATGGATCGTGAACCGGGAGAGGTGGGTGTGTGTTCCGTGTCAAGGTCGCACGTGGGAAGTCCGACATTGGTGGGCTTTTGTTATGATTCAGACTTCTTGCAAGTCATGGTTCATGATTAAGTCATGCTCAAGTCGTGGCTCCTTCATCCTCAAGTCATGGCCCACCATGCTATAGTCATGGCTCATCATGCTTTAGTTATGGCCCGCCATGCTCAAGTCATGGCGCATCATAATCAAGTCATGACCCATCATGCTCAAGTCATGGCGCATCATGCTCAAGTAATGACTCGTCATGCTCAAGTTATGGCCCGTCATGCTGAAGCCATGGCCCGTCATGCTGAAGTCATGGCCCGTCATGCTGAAGTCATGGCCCGTCATGCTGAAGTCATGGCCCGTCATGCAAAAGTCATGGCCAGCCATGCTAAAGTCATGGCCCATCATGATCAAGTCATGGCTCATCATGCCCAAGTCATGGCTCATCATGCCCAAGTCATGGCTCATCATGCCCAAGTCATGGCTCATCATGCCCAAGTCATGGCACATCATGCTCAAGTCATGGCTCATTATGCCCAAGTCATGGCCCGCCATGCCGAAGTCATGGCCCGCCATGCTCAAGTCATGCCCAAGTCATGGCCCGCCATGCTCAAGTCATGGCTCATCATGTTCAAGTCATGGCCCGCCATGATTAATGCATGATCAAGTCCTGACTCAAGACATGCCGAAGCCCTGCTCAAATCATGCTTAACCCGAGCTAAGTCAGCAAATAGGCCGATGTCCACAATACGCATGGACAAAGACCAGTGTGTTTCTGAGGCCCAAAAGGGGAGCAGATAAAAGTACCACTGTCACGTACATTGTAAGAGCTGGCGGAGGGGGAGTTGGAGATGGGATCGGTCTCACTATCATGTAGTTGTACAATTAACTAGAAAAAGAAATAAAGGCCTTTATACTTAATCGTAAAAGCTAGGCGACTAATCCAAGTCATGGCCGCTTGAAGTCAACGACAGCTTAACGACACCTGAAATGACCCAAAAGCCGCATGGAAGTCAAGTTGTCGACCAAGAATTGGATGGAGATAATGTTGATATTATAATGAGGCATGAACAAACATTTGATAACATAAAGGCCACATAAATACAATATGGTTAATCCAAGGACATTATGAATTTATTATTCGTTGGTCGAAACACTTAAGTAATGCAAATTTGATGACATAAAAGTCATGAAGATAATTTCGTTGAACTAAAAACACTTTATAAATATAATTTCGTTAATCGAAGCACTTTATGAAGATAATTTCGTTAATCGAAGCCCTTTATGAAGATAATTTCGTTAATGGAAGCATTTTATGAAGATAATTTTGTTAATCGAAGCACTTTATGAAGATAATTTTGTTAATCGAAGCACTTTATGAAGATAATTTTGTTAATCCAAACACTTTATTAATATAATTTAATTAATCCCAGCAATTTATGAATATAAGTTCGCTAATTCAACATATTTTCGTTAATTCAAAAAATAAATAGCTTTCTTTACGTTAATTGGAGAAATTTATGAAGATAATTTTGTTATTCAGAGCACACTATAAACATCATTTCGTTAACTAAAGCGCCCAATGACTCTATTTGCGTTAATATTAACACTCTATTAATATAACTTCATTAACCCTAGCTTCTAGCACTTTATTAATAGCATTTAATCAAGACAACCACTTTATTAAAATATTTTCGTTAATCAGAGCACGCTATCAATATGACTTGGTTAATTGTAACACTTTATGAATATAAGTTCGTTAACTCAGGCACATTATGAGTTTATTTTCGTTAATCATAGCACTTTATGAACATAATTTAGTTTCAAGCACTTTGAGAGTATTTTCTTTTATCTATTTTTTTTTTTTTTTTTTTTTTTTTGGCGTTCGCCCTATAGATCTGTTTTGCGCAAGACATTCCCAGGTGTCGATGTCTACTTGGCAACATATCAGTGAGTCCATCAGACCGTCTATAAAACATTTCTTCGGGCGCCCTCTTCCGAGCCATCCCTCTCTCAGCTCGCCGTAGAGAAGCTTCTTTGGAAGCCGCGAGGTGTCCGGCCCATCCTAGTCGTGATTTTCTAGCAGTGCATGGATGCTGGGCATGTTAGCCCTCGAGAGAACCTCGATGTCAGTGACACGATCTTGCCATTGGATGTGGAATATTCTCCTCAGGCAACATGTATGGAAGTGGTTTAACCTCCTTGCATGTCCAGAGTATACAGTCCAGCTTTCACAGGCGAAGCGTAGGGTTGGAATGATGGTGGCACGGTAGACTTTGAGTTTGGTCTTGACACTGATACCACGACGTGCCCACGCCATGGAGCGCATTCTACCAAAGACTGTGCTGGCCCTTGCTATTCTGCTTGCCACCCTACACTACGCTAAACACAGGCATAGGCGTCTTCCCCATCGCCCTCAAAGAACCACATGGACTACGATGCTGCAGTGCTTGAGCTGACAGCAGGCTGCTTGTGTCAGCGAACCCTAGCTGACTAAGACTCTGCTCCGCCTCCACATGGCGACCCTGAAAACTGGCTACCAAAAGTGACTAGTGCAACCTGGCCAAAGGATCGCAGTGAGAAAGCAGTTCAGTTCAGCCCGTAACCCATCAGGTCGTTGGGGCACACATGAAGACACTCCCACAATCCCACGCCATCCCTCTCTGTCTGTCTCCGCCTGACGTATCTCACCGGCACGAAGGCCTGACCACTCAGTGATGTTGTCCACCCATCTCTTCCTCGGACATCCTCGACCTCGCTGTCCCGGTACGGAACCAAAGAGTATCGAGTTGGTAATTCCGTTGGACCTCGTGACGTGCCCACACCAGGCCATCTTTCGTCTTTTCTTCTTCTTCTTCTTCGTACGCAGTCAGACAGTAGCCATTATTTTTTTGAAAAAAGCGGCGGTCATCCTGAGGCTGTCGCCACTGCCATAGAGCTTGTCTTGCAGTTCCACTGGTGATGGCCACATCTGCTCTCTCTGATCCTCGTATGTCGGGCAGTTCTGCAGCAGATGTTCAGCGGTCATTTTACCGGTACCGCACGGGCATTCGTCGGTACCACCTATCTTCAATTTGTTGAATAGGTGGTACCTCAGTCTATTGTGGCCAGTGCGAAGTCTGAAGACAACGACCTGCTCTCTTCGGTTCAACTGGTAATAGGCATCGCTTTTGGTGTAACCAGTATGTTCGGTTTCCCATTTGGTCATGTATCTGGCTTTGATAAGCCGTTTTGACTCTTCGTACGTCATACTAGTATCATTTCGTCTGTGAACAGATAGCTGTGAACAGATCTTCAAAAGGACCAATAGCGTCTTCAACTCTCTGACGTATTTCTACGTTTGTGACACGATCTCTATTTGTAACATTTAGGAGTTTTCTATTGCACCTCATTCCCATTGCATGTATTCTGCCTGGATATCTGCTATGAGAAGGCAAACCCGACCTAAAATAAGCTAGCTGAAATCGGATGTGTCTGGTCCAAATGCGCAAATATCGCAGACTCCCTGTAAACTACAATTCAACGTACTTTAAAGGAAGAAAGACAAAGTAGTAGTAGTAGTAGTAGTAGTAGTAGTAGTAGTAGTAGTAATAGTACAAGAAGAAGAAAAAATCACTTCACATCTATTTCCCTCATAAACTTAGCAGCCCATCCTACGTTTTCTCTCTTCATTACACTGCTAATGTTGGGAGACGGCGTGGGCTAACCGTTAAGTGACACGGCTCGCAATCTGAAGGTGCTGGGTTCGTTCCCCATCACAGCACTGGCCGTTAGAAAGAATAGAGAAATAAGACGACCGCAAATAAAAACAAAAAAACAAAAAAAAGAAAGAAAGAAATGCTACTGTATCTTAATTAAACGCACGAGGACTGAAGATCGGGCTACTTAACAAAATGGAGAGGGAAGCGTTTACACAAAATTAAATAAATAGGCAGGAAATGCATATCGCCATAACTGCTTGGATATTCTGAAAGATTATCAGAGCTGAGACTGATATACTAGAACAGCTGCAAAAACCATTATTAGCACGGAAGAAGTTACCCTTACAGCTTATTATTATTAGTTATCCAACGCAAGCGAAGATGGCCACATCAACAGACGGGTTTGTCTTGATGTAACTTGCGCTTTATTTGGATTATAGTGAGAAAGAATGTGCGTTTGTCATCGACCTCACTCTCTGGTCCCGAGATACCTAGGACCAGTGGCAAGACGACTAGAGGCAACTCAGGTACTCTGGTTCCACCTTCCGTGAGACCAGGGATCACTTTAAAACTTGTGAAATTATAGTCCACCGTTTCTGTTCATCGCTTTGTGAGACGAGTGTCTAACCTCTCGACCACAGCGAAGACTCTGCAGAGTCTTTAGACAACCAGTGTCACATTCCAGTCATGTAGTTTCGTCACAAAGTGACTAGCGGAAGATCGGGATGTTCATGCCACCTTACAGATTACATGTATACTCGTTGACAGAATATGTACGAAGATACAGTAAGTAGATTGGTACATGAAGGAGTAACGATTAACAGATTCCAGGTGCAAGTAGGGATGTCTGCGCTTGCCTTTCCCGTTCTTGTTGGCTATATAGTGGATAATTAAGACACCAATCGAAGGAAAAGGAACTGGTATTCAGTGGACGATGTTGTCACAATTGGAGGACCTGGACTGAGCAAATGATCTGGTACTTTTGTCACACAGTCATAGCCAGATGCAAGAGGAACGTTATGTGGTGAAAGACAATCAGCCAAATTGGGACTGAATATCAACATGAAGAAAACTAAGTTACTGAAACTCAACACTATCAGCAAAGACACTTCCAAGCTGGAGGAAGAGCAGTTGGAGGAAGTGGATACATTCATCTATTTGGGCAGAAGAAGTGGATACATTCATCTATTTGGGCTGCATAATTGAAACATCAGAAGGCGGAGATGCAGATGTGAGGGCGGGAATCGGAAAGACAAGAGTGGCATTCCTGACACTAAACAACATATGGAGATCTAGAGAAATCAAGATACACACCGAAATTAGAATATTCAACACCAGTGTCAAGTCGGTGTTGCTGTATGGAGCGGGGACATAGAGAACTGCCAAAATAATACAACAAAGACCCCAGTCCTTCGTTAACAAATGCCTACCATAAAGTGGTAGAACATGGCGAGGAATGAAGGCCTGTGGCAAAGGTGCCAACAACAGCCACTGGAACAACAAATTGAGCGAAGAAAACGGGGCTAGATAGGGCATACGCTTCGGATGACACAGTCCAACATAGCCAGACAGGCTCTTACATGGAATCCTCAACGGAAGAGAAAGAGAGGTAGACCCAAAAAATACATGCAGAAGAGAATGTGAGAAGAAACTAGGATTAAATGATTTCCCCTGTAGAGAAAGGGAGCCGTGTAGCGCAGTAGTAAGCCCGCTGGCTTCGCACCTGGGTGGTCCTGGATTCATTCCCCAGTTCGGGCGGTAATTTTTTTTCTGACCGCAATGGCTCCCGGTCGACCCAGCCTTAAATGGGTACCGGTTCAGTCCGTGAAAGTAAAAGCGGCGAGGGAGAGGAGATCGCTACCGCCCTCATATAGCCGAGCCTTTGAAATGTGAGAACGCTAACACCTCACACCCCTACGGCAGCAATGCTATGGGTTAGGTTACTTTACTTTTTTACTGTAGAGAGACAGAAAGAGCAGACCAGGACCGTGTATGCTACCGGTTCGGATAGTGTTAATGGTCCATGTATCGAGAGAAGCGAGGAGCACTAATTTTGACAGATTCCCTATCAGTCATAATGACCCTCAGAATACACGAACCCAGTTAACTGGACAGCCTATTTGAGACACTCGTGAATCTTCATTGGCAGTCTCTGTAGACCATACGCGTGGCGCCATGCGAGTTATGTTTAGTGTCTACTTCTGTATTTCGACACTGCCTAATATCTTTTTCTTCTTCTGCGTTCGTTCTAAATCTCCAGCTACCAAACCCTGAAAAGGCTTAAGTAGCAGAATGTAGTCCAGAGAACGGAATGCGTTGTGTCGTAGTTTACAGCTTGACTGCGATATTTGCACCTTTTGGTCCAACACATCTGACTTCAGCAAGCATTTTTTAGTACCGAGTTAGCATTCTTTCTTCGATCCCTTCTCCTTAGCCAGTCTGCCGCCTGTTATCCAGGATAACCACGTGGAGTTGTAGAAGGGTCTTGGCAGCTCTGGTTCGCTGGCCCTGACGCTAGCAGTCAGCTATGGGTCGCTGACCACTGCAGCTCATGTGCTGCTCAGCGTCTTGATCCCCGTAAACCTGATATGCCTGTACAGGCCGACCCGCGAGTGACACTCTGTCACAGATCGTTCAACTATGCCGAGGAGGCTGGCTTGCCGAGGTGTCCCTCGATCTGGTCAGTATTTGTGTTCTCACTGCAGCCAGAAGGCCTCTACGAGCTCCGTCAGCCACTATGCCGCTTCCAGCTGTGTCCAAATAGCTGGATCCTGAGAAAAAATGTCCCAGCCCTTGAATTGAATGTTGCACGACTTCATGTCCCTCTTGCATGACTGCATGTCCCTCTTGTACGACTTCATGTCCCTCTTGCATGACTTCATGTCCCTATTGCATGACTTCATGTCACTCTTACATGACTTCATGTCCCTCTTACATGACTTCATGTCCCTCTTACATGACTTCATGTCCCTCTTACATGCGTCCTTGAATCAAGACACTGAGCAGCGCATGAGCTGCAGTGGTCAGCGACCCATAGGTGACTGCTAGCATCAGGGCCAGTGAACCAGAGCTGAGCAGCGCATGAGCTGCAGTGGTCAGCGACCCATAGCTGACTGCTAGCGTCAGGGCCAGCGAACCAGAGCAGAGCAGCGCATGAGCTGCAGTGGTCAGCGACCCATAGGTGACTGCTAGCGTCAGGGCCAGTGAACCAGAGCTGAGCAGCGCATGAGCTGCAGTGGTCAGCGACCCATAGGTGACTGCTAGCATCAGGGCCAGTGAACCAGAGCTGAGCAGCGCATGAGCTGCAGTGGTCAGCGACCCATAGCTGACTGCTAGCGTCAGGGCCAGCGAACCAGAGCAGAGCAGCGCATGAGCTGCAGTGGTCAGCGACCCATAGCTGACTGCTAGCGTCAGGGCCAGCGAACCAGAGCTGCCAAGACCCTTCTACACCTCCACGCGATGATCCTGGATAACAGGCTGCAGCAGGGCAGACTGGCTAAGGAAAAGGAATCCAAGAGGGAATGCTAATCCGGTACTCAAAAAATGCTTGCTAAGTCGGATGTGTTGGACCGAAAGGTGCAAATATCGCAGCTAAGTTGTAAACTACGACACAACGCATTCCGTTCTCTGGACTACATTCTACTACTTAAGCCCTTTCAGGGTTTGGTTGCGGGAGATTGAGAACGAACGAACAAAAAGAAGAATAAGAAGAAGAATCGCAGTGTTTTACGGTCGAATCCTCTAGCTCCAATGGCCAGTTGTCTATAGACGATAACCTTTGGCAGCCTTTCATCCATGCGTTATACATGCTCCAATCATCGAAGACATTGATATCAGCTTAGAGTACTATGTACATGTGTGGAGTTCACATCGTAGAGGAGATATAAATATGACAGAAAAAGGATACAAAAAAAAGAGCGACAAAACTGATAGTGGGATTCCAGAATTACAGTTATGAGGTAGGACACAGAAAAACCTGTTTATAGTGTCTAGAAAAAAGAAGAATTCGAGGTGACTTAATACAGGTTTACAATCAACGGAAATGATAAAAAAGACTATAACAAGTTTGTTTTTTTCCTTCAAAATACAGCCACCTACAAGAACAAGAGGGCATAGCTGCAAATTAACTAAAGAAAGGACCGGGTTAGATAGGAAATATTTTGTTAGTCAGAGAGTGGTGAATGCTTGGAATACATTGCCACAGGAAGTGGTGGAGGCAGGAACAATTAATGCATTTAGAGCAAGGAAATGTAAATGAAACTGGTTGAATACAGATTCTGCGGAGTTCGCTAAACTATTTTAAAGACGTTAAGTTAAGTTACGGTAAGGTAAGGTAAGGTAAGTTAAAGTAAAGTAAGTTAAGTTAAGGTACGTTAAGTTAAGGTCAGTTAAGTTAAGTTAAGTTCAGTTAAGGTAAGGTAAGTTACGTTAAGGTCAGTTAAGTTAAGTTAAGGTCAGTTAAGTTAAGTTAAGGTAAGATAAGTTAAGTTAAGGTCAGTTAAGTTAAGGTAAGGTAAGTTAAGTTAAGGTCAGTTAAGTTAAGGTAAGGTAAGTTAGGTTAAGGTCAGTTAAGTTAAGTTCAGGTAAGATAAGTTAAGGTCAGTTAAGTTAAGGTAAGGTAAGGTAAGTTAAGCTCAGTTAAGTTAAGTTAAAGTAAGGTAAGTAAGTGAAGCCACAATTTCAACCGAGTGTAGATTCAGTAGATGCATGCACACTGTTAGATCCACGAACATGGGGTGGCAGACAGACCAGCAAGAAATAAAGACAATGATAAAAATGAACGTCAAAGACAAACAGCCGCACAGAGAACACGATGTAGTAGAACTATTCTAACCCAAGCCAAGAAAAGATCAAATGACGAATATTCAGACTGCTAACTGGGCCAGCGAAGATTGAAAAATTATGTGTTGAACAAATTATACATTGGACACACGAATATGTGTCCTTGTGATAAGAAGCACACGGTGGAATATGTTCTGGGGGGTCTGCCAACTCCAGAAATAGACAGTCGTCTTGGCAAAGCTGCTGCTAAATTTGCTGGCCCCATATCGCCAGTTTGGGGAACCAGAGACCAGCAACTGAAATGAGGCAATTGTGTTCAGTGCAGGTGTCGTCAGCAAGCTGCTGTATGGTAGCGAAACATGGACAGCCTATGCCAAACAAGAGCACAAGGTTAATGCCCTCCATCGGCGGTCTTTACATCAAATCTTAGAATTACAAGGATGGTGAGAGTGACAAACGCAGAGGTGCACGCTCTCCCAAGCATGTATACTATCCTTTTGCAGCAAAGACTACCATGGCTTGGTCCTGTTCGTGGCATGGGAGATGGTCGCATTCCCAAAAATATCCTCATAGATGAGGTTCAAAGATGTAAGTGGGTCATGAGTCTGACATCATGGGAGTGTGTAAGTGGGATATGAGTCTGACATCATGGGAGTGTGTAAGTGGGTCATGAGTCTGACATCATGGGAGTGTGTAAGTGGGATATGAGTCTGACATCATGGGAGTGTGTAAGTGGGTCATGAGTCTGACATCATGGGAGTGTGTAAGTGGGTCATGAGTCTGACATCATGGGAGTGTGTAAGTGGGTCATGAGTCTGACATCATGGGAGTGTGTAAGTGGGACATGAAGGCTCTGGACATGAGTCTGGCATCACGGAAGTGTGTAAGTGGGACATGAGTCTGACATCATGGGAGTGTGTAAGTGGGACATGAGTCTGACATCATGGGAGTGTGTAAGTGGGTCATGAGTCTGACATCATGGGAGTGTGTAAGTGGGATATGAGTCTGACATCATGGGAGTGTGTAAGTGGGTCATGAGTCTGACATCATGGGAGTGTGTGAGTGGGTCATGAGTCTGACATCATGGGAGTGTGTAAGTGGGTCATGAGTCTGACATCATGGGAGTGTGTAAGTGGGACATGAAGGCTCTGGACATGAGTCTGGCATCATGGAAGTGTGTAAGTGGGACATGAGTCTGACATCATGGGAGTATGTAAGTGGGATATGAGTCTGACATCATGGGAGTGTGTAAGTGGGACATGAGTCTGACATCATGGGAGTGTGTAAGTGGGATATGAGTCTGACATCATGGGAGTGTGTAAGTGGGTCATGAGTCTGACATCATGGGAGTGTGTAAGTGGGATATGAGTCTGACATCATGGGAGTGTGTAAGTGGGTCATGAGTCTGACATCATGGGAGTGTGTAAGTGGGTCATGAGTCTGACATCATGGGAGTGTGTAAGTGGGTCATGAGTCTGACATCATGGGAGTGTGTAAGTGGGTCATGAGTCTGACATCATGGGAGTGTGTAAGTGGGATATGAGTCTGACATCATGGGAGTGTGTAAGTGGGACATGAGTGTGACATCATGGGAGTGTGTAAGTGGGACATGAAGGCTCTGGACGTGTGTCTGACATCATGGGAGTGTGTAAGTGCGACCCGATGGCTCTGGACATGAGTCTGACATCATGGGAGTGTGTAAGTGGGACATGAGTCTGACATCATGGGAGTGTGTAAGTGGGACATGAGTCTGACATCATGGGAGTGTGTAAGTGGGACATGAGTCTGACATCATGGGAGTGTGTAAGTGGGACATGAAGGCCCTGGTCATGTGTCTGACATCATGGGCGTGTGTAAGTAGGACATGAGTCTGACATCATGGGCGTGTGTAAGTAGGACATGAGTCTGACATCATGGGAGTGTGTAAGTGGGACATGAAGGCCCTGGACATGTGTCTGACATCATGGGAAGACGAAGCAGCAAACCGATCCAAGTGACGATGTACCCTGAAGGACCACCTCATGCTTGGTGAAGAGTTAGTTAGTTAGTCCACGGATCATCTTCATCACACTCGGGACAAGTCCATACGCGCCCAGATCCCATCATCGGTGTGTCTGGCAGCACGTGATGACTGGCCGTTCCGGTATTGGTTAACCAGACGTCTTTGGATCCCCGTATGGTATTCCTTCCTAGCCGCCCCTCGTTTCACACACCCAATTCAATCAGTCGCGCCAAGGACGTAGAGTGTGGATCAACTACCGAATCTTCCTTCCATCCGATTTCCCTAGCGACGTTTGGGAAATCGGCTCGATCCATTTATCTCCCGCCCTCTACTATAGCTGTACTCGCCAACCTATCAGCTCGGTCCATTGATCTCCCGCCCTCTACTATAGCTGTACTCGCCAACCTATCACCTCTCTCCTTTCTTCGACACCTACATGTCCTAGAACGAGTATGAAGATGCAACCTTAACCACCCTACCGACTCCAACCACTGGCGCCGCGCGCAGCCTGATTTCACCGAAGATGTACACGTGTGTGCCACTCATTGATTCCATCCAGGCTATCGCCTTCGCAACAGCCATGGTCAGACTGTTTATGATCACCGCAACAGCCATGGTCATACTGTTTATGATCACCGCAACAGCCATGGTCAGACGGTTTATGATCACCGCAACAGCCATAGTCAGACGGTTTATGATCACCGCAACAGCCATAGTCAGACTGTTTATGATCACCGCAACAGCCATGGTCATACTGTTTATGATCACCGCAACAGCCATGGTCAGACGGTTTATGATCACCGCAACAGCCATAGTCAGACTGTTTATGATCACCGCAACAGCCATAGTCAGACGGTTTATGATCACCGCAACAGCCATAGTCAGACTGTTTATGATCACCGCAACAGCCATGGTCAGACTGTTTATGATCACCGCAACAGCCATAGTCAGACGGTTTATGATCACCGCAACAGCCATAGTCAGACTGTTTATGATCACCGCAACAGCCATGGTCAGACTGTTTATGATCACCGCAACAGCCATAGTCAGACGGTTTATGATCACCGCAACAGCCATAGTCAGACTGTTTATGATCACCGCAACAGCCATGGTCAGACTGTTTATGATCACCGCAACAGCCATAGTCAGACGGTTTATGATCACCGCAACAGCCATAGTCAGACTGTTTATGATCACCGCAACAGCCATGGTCAGACTGTTTATGATCACCGCAACAGCCATGCACTGCTCCTTGACCCTCATCCCACCCCTCTGAATCGCGGAGGCCCATGCGCTTCTCAACCCCTAGAACACGCATCCATCTGGGTAGATCGTGAAGAGAAGCTCTTTCAACACCGAGAAGTGAAACAACAACGCGTATTCGAGAAGGAAAATCCCAAAAATGAGTTTTGTTTACCACTCCAAAGTCTTATCCTCCTGTCTAGGTATAATCAAGATTGAAGACAAATGACATATAGTAACTGCAGTCATCGCATAATGTGCAGGGTAGGTTTCATTCTGTGTAATCCCGTCCCTGAAAGATCAACAAACACATGCTTCCCTCACCATCGTTTGGACCAGTGCCCACTGTATGGTACACGTCGTCTGCTTCTTCTTCTTCGTTCCCAATCTCCCGCTACCAAGCCCTGAGAAGGGCTTTGCAAGTAGCAGGATGTAGTCCAGAAAAAGGAATGTCGTTATTTACAGTTTGACTGCGATGTTTGCACCTTTCGGTCCGACACATCCGACTTCAGCAGGTGTTTTTGAGTACCGGGTTAGCCTTCCCTCTTCGATCCCTTCTCCTTGGCCAGTCTATCCTGACTGCAGTCTGTTATCCAGGATCACCGCGTGGAAGTGAAGAACGGTTTTATGTTAGCCCTGGTGCTTAACAGTCAGAAATTGGCGGCTGGCCACTGTAACTCATGCATCTTGATCCCATAATACACGTAGCCACATAACAGGAAATGCAATTAAGAGATGATCTTCTTCTTCTTCTTCGTACGCTGTCAGTGCCACCTATCTTCAGTTTATTTAATAGATGGTACCTCAGTCTGTTGTGGCCTGTGCGGATTCGGAAGATGACGACCTGCTCTCTTCTGTTCAACTGGTAATAGGCATCATTTTTTGTGCAGCCAGTATGTTCTGTTTCCCATTTGGCCATGTATCTGGCCCTAATAAACCTTTGGACTCTTCGTAGGTCACACTAGAATCTGGCTGTGGTAATCTTACACAAGGGATGATCTGATAGAGACATCAGCATACTACTCGACTGTGCCGTCGTAATAACCGGCGTTCGAACCTGATATCTTTGCCGCGTTGTGAAACCAGCAATGTAGCCACTTCACCGGCTTCGAGCGCAGCTCTAGACCGCAACTCGTAGGACCAATCAAGTACGGAACGATAGTGCGAACCGTGAAACTCCATCAAGCTAAAAAAAACAAACACTCACAAGGACTAACAGATCATCTGCACCCAGAAGACACCGAACGCACTTACGGAACAAGAAAAATTGCCAAAAGATAAAAGCAGACAGCGCCACCAAACCACGGCAGTAAACTCCGTGAAAATAACAGCATAAATAGTATAACAGAATTATTAGCACAAATGTGATAAAATAATAACGTACAATAGGACTTCTTAAGTGACTACGTGTAACAGGTTAAATATTTATGGGGGCAGAAGTAGTAATTATTGAGGTAAGAGCTGGTAACTATTAGCAGTGGAATAAGGCTTACGTCTGGTCAGGAAAAATATACTGGTCGGACATGTCAGGGTCAGCAGGCAAAATATACTGGTCGGACATGTTAGGGTCAGACAAAATATACTGATTGGACATGTTAGTCAGGATCAGACAAAATATACTGATTGGACATGTTAGTCAGGATCAGACAAAATATACTGGTCGGACATGTCAGGGTCAGCAGGCAAAATATACTGGTCGGACATGTTAGGGTCAGACAAAATATACTGATTGGACATGTTAGTCAGGATCAGACAAAATATACTGGTCAGACATGTTAGTCGGGGTCAAGTAAAAAATATACTGATCAGACATGTTAGTCAGGGTGAGACAAAATATACTGGTCAGACAGGTTAGTCAGGGTTAGGCAAAATATACTGGCCAAGACCCCACCTCGGCTTCATCGTAGCCCCCTCCCCCCCCCCCCCGGGAAACGAGCTGTTTTAATGGCAGCCTGGCCAACGACGTGATCCCCGTAGTAGTGAGCGACACACAGATGAAGCCATCAAAGCACAAACGCATATAGCCCCCGGGTCCACCTCCACCGGCACGGGATGTGAGGAAAGCTGCTGCAACCCGTCACTTAACGCCCTCTTCGTGGTGCCCACACAAGAGTAAACCAACTCACTGTAGGCATTCACAAACAGGAACAAACATATCCGCAGGCACGTAAAAGGTGTCAGTGGAGGCAAGGTACATGTGGTTTTGTAAAAGACTGTTGAACGTTTCATGGACTGCAAAGAAATCGAACAACGTGGTTCTCAAAGAAGCACTGACACAAATACAGCTTATGGTGTATAACTTCCCCATATCACATCTATCCGTGGTGGCTGAGATGTGTCCAGATAAGACGTCGGCCTCGGGTGCTAGACGTCGTGGGTTCAAATCTTGGCGGAGACGTGGATTTTTTCACAAGGACTTTCTGATATTTTGCCGCATCTTTGGATAGCAGAGAGCAGACGTCCGTGTCCAGTGTTGAGCATGGTAAATGTCCATATACTGACGAATACATCTGTGGTACAGGGAAAATGACCCCTGAACATGTGCTGCAGAATTGCCCGGCATACGAGGACCCGAGAAAGCACATGTGGCCATCACCAGTGCCAACACTAGACCAGCTCTATGGCACTGTCGACAGCCTCAGGATAACCGCTACTTTCTTCGAACAGATTCAAGTTAAAGTCTGACAGCGTACGACGAAGAAGAAGAAGAAATGTTCCTCGGCAGTTGGAAATCGAAAAGAGTAGGCTTAACAGCCGCTGCTGGGACAAAATTCAAAATTGTGTTTTAAATCTACCCAGTCTATTACAGGACCCTCGCCGGTGCTACGGAGTTCGTGCAATGTGCTGGGATTCTCCAAAACACGGAGAAGAACAGAGGATTTGTGGGTTAAACCGTGTGTGATGACGATTCTTTGACTGAATTAAACTAAAACTCTATCCATGGGAGCCGCGTAGCGCAATGGCTAGCATCTGAGTGGTCCTGGGTTCATTCCCCAGTTGGGGCGGTAATGTTTTTCAGACCGCAATGGCTTCCGGGTCTACCCAGCCTTAAATGGGTACTGGTTCAGTTCGGGAAGTAAAAGCGGCGAGGGAGAGGAGATGGCTACCGCCCTCATATAGCCGAGCCTTTGAAAAGTGAGATCGCTAACACCTCACACCCCTACGGCAGTAATGCTATGGGTTACTTTAACCATCTATAGCCAATGTCCACACTGCGGGGTACCCCGGAGGCCAGGATGTCAGCTCTTACTTTTCTGCAAACCTTAGCATGGTCTGGGCTGCAGATCCACACGTGTTCCCGATGGCGCGAGACCAGATCCACACGTGTTCCCGATGGCGCGAGACCAGATCCACACGTGTTCCCGATGGCGCGAGACCAGATCCACACGTGTTCCCGATGGTGCGAGACCTTTATCTCTGATCTCCACTCATGCCATGGCAAGGGCTTCTATAGGATCCCGACCAAGGGCTCAGTCAGCGACGCTTGTTATATGCTGTATTAGTGCCCATGTGGAACAGGAGGCCAGAACCCTGAGCATATTCTACAAGAATGCCCAATCTATAGGGAAATGAGAGGCCAGATGGTGCGGAGCTGAGGCAAAAGCTGTGGGGCAGCCGCTCCGACCTGGTGAAGACTACAGACTTTATCATGGCGACTGGCCTGCAGATATAGCAGGACCAAAAGATGCTGAACGCAAAGAAGAAAGAGCCGGACGCATTCGCATGAGATGACCAAATCATCGTATTTTCTCTTTAGAACAATCCTATGGACCACATTAACGTTATACCACACTTGACAGTTGGACTAGGAAATCTGAGATTTGGTTTGGCACATCCATTTCGGCAACTCATTTTTTGCTAGGATAAACTCCCACCTTCATTTCTTCATCAATCAACGGATGCTATGTTTCTAGTCCGGTGAGGTTCACGATCAACTGATGCTATGCTTCTAGTCCGGTGAGGTTCACGATCAACTGATGCTATGCTTCTAGTCCAGTGAGGTTTACGATCAACTGATGCTGTGCTTCTAGTCCGATGAGGTTCGCGATCAACTGATGCTATGCTTCTAGTCCGGTGAGGTTCACGATCAACTAATGATATGCTTCTAGTCCGGTGAGGTTCACGATCAACTGATGCTGTGCTTCTAGTCCAGTGAGGTTCACGATCAACTGATGCTGTGCTTCTAGTCCGGTGAGGTTCACGATCAACTGATGCTATGCTTCTAGTCCGGTGAGGTTCACGATCAACTGATGCTATGCTTCTAGTCTGGTGAGGTTCACGATCAACAGATGCTATGCTTCTAGTCCAGTGAGGTTCACGATCAACTGATGCTATGCTTCTAGTCCGGTGAGGTTCACGATCAACTGATGCTGTGCTGCTAGTCTGGTGAGGTTCACGAAGGAGAATGTGCATTTCAGGTCTTCGCTTTTCCACCACCAGCTTTTCAAACATGGTCGCTCCCCCAGACCAGACTTCCTCTCTTTGGTCAGCATAGGTCAGTCCTGCAGAATGTGTTCTGGTGTTTGCTTGGATGCTTCACAACCGGAGGTGGCAGTGTCTCTAAGACCCATTCTGTGGAGGTGGGCCTTGAGTCTACATTGTCCCATTCTGAGTCTGAATATCTTTGTCTGCCCATCTCTGCCAAGTTTATCTATGCTGTCATTTTCTGGCTTGTATTCTTTGTGCTGGTCTCTCCATGCTGTCCTCATGGATCGTTTACAACCCCCACAACTATTTGTGATCACACGCAAAGCAGCATGTTGTCCTAAGTTAGAGCTTTTCGTCTTCATTAAAAATTACAGCCCATGTTTCATTGTTGTTGAATGCACACGAGTAGTACCTTTACTCTTTATGTGCCCTGAAAAGGATGTTTGGTAGCGGGTTGATTGAACTTTTCTCACATCCAGAAGGTGCCGATGAAGGTGGGCAGGGTCATCCAGGCAGTTGTATTGGCTTCATCTGCGTTTTGGTCACCACTACGAGAATCACGTCAACTCTCGTTAGCCAGGCTGTCATGACACATGTCTGTTTCCAGAGAGAACTACATAGAAGTGCGCTGGGGGTGCTGGTAAGTATATTTTACCCGACCGTGACTAACATGAATCAGTACCACCTGTGACTTAGTATGAACAGCCAAGGATCAAGCTGCTGGGCAACGCATAAGCTGCATCGGCCAGGGCCAGCGAACTAGAGGTCCCAAGACCACTCTACACATCCACGCGGTGATCCTGGATAATAGGCTGCAACAGAGCAGACAGGCTAAGGAGAAGGGATCGAAGAGGGAAGGCTAACCCGGTACCTAAAAAACGCCTCCTGAAGTCGGATGTGTCGGACCGAAAGGTGCAAATGTCGCAGTCAAGCTGTAAACTACGACACAACGCATGTCGAAACTTCGCAGTCTGTGGATTGCTGATTCATCTATTTCCGTGTCCACATCCAACAGACGATCGTTGATCCATTTCAAAATGTTACTCCTATCCATCACTAACGTGGCCCATGATGGGAGGTTATGAAGCCAAAGATGCCAGCAACTGTTACTACCATTAACAACATAACACGACATCCACTACGGCAGTGCCTGCTATCGGAATACCTGTACCGGAAGGTCACAGTGTCCGTAATCTTTCATCCCAGGTGAGAACTGCAAACAGCATTAAGTTTTTTTTTAAATGCACGCTTTTTACTGTTGAGACGCAGACAGGCGTCTACCACTTAAGACGGGCAAGTAATTCAAAACCTGCGCTCGCAAAAGGTAACGAAGTGGGCTGACACACGTGCATGAGTTTGGATGAGAGGCATAGATAGATAGATAGATAGATAGATAGATAGATAGATAGATAGATAGATAGATAGATAGATAGATAGATAGATAGATAGATAGATAGATAGATAGATAGATAGATTCGAACGCACCATCTTCGAATCCCGTCGTGAACTGATATGCCAGCTAAACAAACTCTCAGACCACAATAAAATCACCCTCCAGTGGATTCCAGCTCACTGCGGCTTACCTGGGAATGAATGGGCGGACAGGCTAGCCAGGGAGGGAAGACTAAGAGAACAATTCACCCACCCAGTGTCACTGCCAGAAGTCAATACAAACATTTAAAAAAAAATATAAACAACAGTAGATAGAGAGAACAAACAGTAAATACCAACAGGACCCAATCAATAGACTGAATAGGAATCAGTATACCACAATTTTTCGCCTCAGAACAGGTCATTGCAGACTAAATGCACACATGCATAAAATGAAAGCAACACAGACTGCACATGTCAGAGAAGACCCCAGACTCCAGAACACATCCTGCAAACATGTCCACTGCACCAAGGCTCTCGTGAGAAGACCTGGCCCGAGGAGAGAAACACACAAAACAAACTGTGGGGAGCCATTGAGGACCTGCGACTGACGTGTCACTTCATGGAGGCAGCCCTTCTGGTGGCATAAACCAAGCAGACGAAACCGAACGCAAAGAAGAAGAAGAATCCCGCCGTGTCCAATTTGGCAGACACGTAGTTTTTTCTCCATACGAAGATCCTGATAAATATTTACACAAAAGTTAGAATATTCAATGCCAGTGTCAAGTTGGTGTGTGCTGCTGTATGGAGCGGAGACATGGAGAACGACCAAGGTCACACAACAAAGACTCCAGTCCTTATTAACATAGGCCTACGGAGGATAATGGGCATCAGTGGCAGGACATGGTGAGGGATGAAGACTTGTGGGAAGGGAGCCAACAACAGCCATTGGAATAAAAAAGTTAGGAGAATAACATGGGGCTGGAAAGAAAATACACTACGGAAGGCATCTTCCAACATAGCCAGAAATGCTTTTACATGAAAACCTCAAAGGAAGAGAGAAAGAGGTAAACGCAAAAGAAGGAACTAAAATTAAGTGATTACACCCGGAGAGTGACCGAAAGAGCAGGCCAGTACCGCGCGTGCTGGCAGGATGCTTTTTTTTTTTTTTTTTTTTTTTTTTGCGTTTGCCTTATTTCTCTAATCCCCAAGGCGGTGTTCGTTGCACTGAGGTTTTTATTTTGCGCCTGTCGGTCCAGTGCATCCGACTTCAGCATGCATCTTATGTAATGGTCTGCTTCCTCCTGCATTTTCTAAGGATTTGCTTCCCCTGGGTAACGGTCGGTGCTGTGATAGGGATCGAACCCAGCACCTTCCGGTTGTGAGCCGTGCCACTTGACCACTAGATCACGCCATCCCCTGGCAAGATGTTGTCAATGGCACATGTACCAAGAGAAACAACGGGTTTTGATTGATTGAGATATTGGATGCGGCCTGCATGTTGCACACGCCTGTTTTGTCAGTCCATTGACAACCCCCCAAAATAACGTCCTTTTTAGGACAAACAACTTCTTTGTGGTCGTCCCCTCTCAAAGAATCGCATATATCTCCCTCATAAGCCCGACAGTCCTTCCCTGGAGTGTCCATCGCCATACAGTCTATCTGGCAATTGGGTCGGGGAAGCCATGTAGTCCCTCTGCTCTTCTCGTAGAGCCGGCAGACCTGTAGATTACAAGTCGGCGTGTCCAATTTTTTTAATTTGTTGAAGAGATAATTTTTTTCTCAGTATGCAGTGACCCGTTCGGAGTCAGAATATCGTTACGTGATCTCTTCCTGGCATGTAGAAGCATGCTTCTGCTATTTCAGATCATGATTGTCCTTTCTGCCACTTGTCTTTGAAGTTAAATTGTATTATTGTAGTAGATAACTCTTGACGTTCCTTTGGAAGATAGTTACATATGCTCTTCTAACATCCTGGTGGAAGACAACAGTGAAGAACTGGACAACGATGTTTAAAGAAGGACGTGAGATAACGCAACAATATGAGCATGACCTGGTCAGAAGATGCCATCGCCAAAATTGATGCAGAAATTCGGGTGGATCATTCACCGGAGCTTACGTTCGCCACACATCTGTCACCATACACTGCCTGCATTCTACGATTGATGTCAACTGGTCGACATCCTTTAACTGCTAGAAACCGAATCACCGCTCGCTGATCAACTCTGGACGGATTCCGTATCACACCCGCCATGGTTTCGACGGTTTTCTGAGGAAACTATGAGTCTGAGGATAATGCCATTTTTCAAACTTGACGGTTAGTATGCGCTGTTTACACCAGAAGTGACGTAATCATGCGCAACGTACGTATGTTGCAGTTTGGTCGGGTTTCATTTGAAGACATCACGTAGTAGATAACTCTTGACGCTCCAATGGAAGATAGTTACAGTGGCTCTTCTAACATCCTGGTGTGTACTTAAGAAGATTAACGAGGTGTAGTAGAATCTCGCTGACCAGAATGCTGTGGCACACAGCCTGCTTCCAGGAACACCAACCAGGAAGTAAGATGTTTCACCTGATCCTGATTAGCCTTCACTCCCATCGATAAGGGAGATATCCCTAGTCGAACGCCAGTTCGTACCACAACCTGAATTTTTCAATTCGCATGTTACGTCTACTGACACAGAGGGAGGGGGGAGGAAAGGAGTTGTAGGTTGGGATGTTAAATTAAGAACAGGTAGTGTTATCAAAATTATTTTAAATGTACATTATTTAGTGAATGTCTGAGGATATCAAGTTTATGAGTGGAACGGATGGGATTATTTAAGACAGGACACAACCGATTCCATTCTCCGGACAACATCCTGCTACTTGCAAAGTCCTTTTCGTGTCTTGATAGCAGGAAATTAAGAACGAACGAGGAACAATAAAAACTTGATGTATGCATAACTTATGACGAGGACGGGAGCTTTTCCAAGTATAGGTTCAGGAGCACGTAAGAAACAGCGCACCTGGTTAACAAGCAAAAAACGTGCACAAGAGATGGTCAAAATGTTTAGCACTTCATGATAAAGGGAGTCCAGACACTTGCCTGGAAATTAGCGTGAGCTTCAGTCCTTCTCTGTGTATTCACCCTGCAAGACGATACACCTCTACAATCTATTCATCACCCCTCTGAATCCCAGAATGTAGAACTCCTATGGCTGGGCCCGGAACTACATTTCCATTTTAGTAATCAAGTCCTGGACATCTGAAAAACTGTGGCTATGAGATCATGTGAAGAGTCCAAAAGGTTTATTAGGGCCAGATACATGGCCAAATGGGAAACAGAGCATACTGGCCACACAAAAAATGATGCCTATTACCAGTTGAACAGAAAAGAGCAGGTCGTGGTCTTCAGACTCTGCACATGCCACAACAGACTGAGGTACCATCTATTCAATAAACTGAAGATAGGTGGCACTGACGAATGCACCTGTGGTACAGGGAAAATGACCACTGAACATCTGCTACAAAATTGCCCGACATACGAGGACCAGAGAAAGCACATGTGGCCAACACCAGTGCCAACACTAGACAAGCTCTATGGCAGTGTCGACATCCTCAGAATGACAGCTGCTTTCTACGAACAAATTCAAGTTGACGTCTGACAGCGTACGAAGAAGAAGAAAGAAGATCATGCAACATCCACAATACTCATCAGACTTGACACCTAGGTACTTCTTCCTGTTACCAAACCTGCTTTGTGGTTGCCGTTTTCCGTGACGTCTATGACTTGATCACTTAACTGGAGACGTGGTTCCTGGTCCAGACGGAGGATCCTACAATCAGGGCACCTGGAAGGTGAAGACTAGATGGGAGAAGTGTATCACTTTATAGGGTGAATCCATAGACAAGAGCTAAAGTTCACACCGATTTCCATGCAAGTGGCCAGACTTCGTCATACTAACTTTTCTACCATCCCTCATATTATCTGCTGAGAGAGCAGAGCAGATGGTAATCTTTAGTCCCTGCATGGGCCACAACAGATCGAGATACCAACTGTCTTAACAATCTAAAGATAAGACGTATGAATGAATGTGTCTGCGACAATGATAAAACAGCAGGACATTTATTACAAATGAGAACCAGAGTTAGTATATATGGCCACCTTCAATACCTTCTTCTTCTTCTTCTTCTTCGGTGGCAGTCTTGAATAGTAAGTTGTACAGTAGTTTACAGCAAGGCTGCGATATCTGTGCCTTTCGACGCGACATCTGGTTTTTATTTGCTACAGGGATCGCCTTCCCAATGCAATCACTATCCTCTTTGCCAGACTACACTAGTGCAGCCTGTTTCCGGGGCTGTCGCTAGGACGCGAAATAGGGCTTTGGTCAGCTCTAGTTCGCTGACCCCGCTATACAGCCAGCTCAGTCACTGTGCTACATCTCATCAATGCCAACCATGAACAAACTGTACGGAGGAAGCCAATAGCTTCAAGCTGACTGCCGCTTCCTTTGGGTACATTCAAGATGACGCCTGAATGCAGAAGATTATTACGTGGGGTATTGCTAATAGAGCTTCCAGAGTGCTACTTCACACAGAGTAGACTTCTTATTCATCGTTCGTTCTCAAACTCGAAAAAGGACTTTACAAGTAGCAGGATGTTGTCCGAAGAACGGAATGCACTGTGTCACTGTTTACAGCTTGACTGCACCCTTCAGTACAACACATACAACTTCAGCTTGGCATTTTTGAGTACCCAGTTAGCCTACCCTCTTTGATCCCTTCACTGAACCCAGTTAGCCCACCCTCTTCGATCCCTTCACTTGACCCAGTTAGCTCACCCTCTTTGATACCTTCACTGAACCCAGTTAGCCCACCCTCTTTCGATCCCTTCATTGGACCCAGTTAGCCCTCCCTCTTCAATCCCTTCACTGGACCCAGTTAGCCCACCCTCTTCAATCCCTTCACTGGACCCAGTTAGCCCACCCTCTTCAATCCCTTCACTGGACCCAGTTAGCCCACCCTCTTCGATCCCCTCACTGGACTCAGTTAGCCCACCCTCTTCGATCCCTTCACTGGACCCAGTTAACCCACCCTCTTCAATCCCTTCACTGGACCCAGTTAGTCCACCCTCTTCGATCCCTTCACTGAACCCAGTTAACCCACCCTCTTCGATCCCTTCACTGGACCCAGTTAGCCCACCCTCTTCAATCCCTTCAGGGTACCCAGTTTGCTCTGTTGCAGTCTGTTATCCACGATTACTGCCTGGAGGTGTTCTTGAAGGATCTTGGCACCTCTGGTTAACTGGCCCTGGCGCTAACTGTCAGCTTTGCCTCGCTGACTGCTGCAGCTCATGCATTTCCTCACCTTCTGATGTATCATTTGGGCTGCCCAAATAGGTCAAAGTATCCACTTCTTCCAGCTTGATTGGTTCTTTGCTGACAGTGCCGAGTTTAAGACTCAGGTATTGGCTGTCTAACAAATAACAATGTGATATACCAGCATGTACCCTTGTGGCGCAAACAGACAAACAATAGGATAATGCTAGTCGGTCCAACAAGAAGAGCAAAGTGACAGCATGGCTGAAGAATAAACTATGGTTGCAAGTGAAACAGATGGACTACCAAAAACATGGATGTGGTTATTTGAGCGACCTTGAATAACAGAGAAGCCCTAATAGATTTATTTAATTCGTTTCACGTTCTGAAGACAGAAATTAAAAACCATCTTCTCTCCATTGCTGTATAAAACATCATCAGAAATCACTATATACACCAATGGAGAGAAGACAGAAACATAAGCAGACCCAATTCACCATAAAAAAAGAAACCAATTAACTAACTTATTTTGCCTGAGAACTGGTCACTGCTGACCACCAGAACCTCTATACCTACTAAAGATCTTGCATACAGATGAATGCCCATGCTATAGGGACACGAGATACCGGACCTGGGCAGAGGGTGCGGAGTTGAGACAAAAGCTGTGGGGCAGCCGCTCTGACCTGGTGAAGATTAGACTCCATCGTGGCAACTGGCCTGCAGATAAAGTATGACCAAAAGATCTGAATGCAAAAGAGAATAATGGAGTATAGAGCACAGCATTCCATGTGGCATTCATAGTACTTATGACACGGCTGTGCTGGTTGAAAAACAACAGGAAGAGCAGTAATTCATGATTCAAGTAAATAACAAAAGTCAGATGTATAGATTGGAAATAAACCGAACATACTGGATACACCAAAAACGATGCCTATTACCAGTTGAACCGAAGAGAGCAGGTCGTTGTCTTCAGACTTCGCACTGGCCACAATAGACTGAGGTACCACCTATTCAACAAATTGAAGATAGGGTGTACCGACGAATGCCCGTGCGGTACTGGTAAAATGACCGCTGAACATCTGCCCGACATACGAGGATCAGAGAGAGCAGATGTGGCCATCACCAGTGGAACTGCAAGACAAGCTCTATGGCAGTGGCGACAGCCTCAGGATGACCGCCGCTTTTTTCGAAAAAATAATGGTTACTGTCTGACTGCGTACGAAGAAGATTGGAAATTAACACCAAGAAAACTGAAACTATGATAATTAGTGAAGTATACTCAGACTCAAGATGCTTTAGCTGCAGCGGTCATCGACCTATACCTGACTGTTAGTGTCAGGGCCAGCGAGCCAAAGCTGTCAAGACCCTTCTACACATATGTGCAGTGATCCTAGATAACAGGCTGCAGCAGAGCAGACTAGCTAAGTTAAAGGGATCAAAGAGGGAAGGCAACCCGGTAATCAAAAAAGCATGCTGAAGTCGGATTTGTCAGACCGAAAGGTACAAATATCAAGATGTAAACTACGACACTAACGCATTCCGTTCTCCAGACTACATTCTGGCCACTTGCAAAGCCCTTTTCAGGGTTTGGTAGCGAGAAGTGAAGTAGTCTCTAAATTTACCCTACATATAAAAATAGGTACAGTCAAATATAGCATGATGTGTGGTGGCAGCGCTTGGAAGCCGAAAAATTCAGATATAAAAGAACTCTGAGAGATATTCTCCAAACTACAAGGTCTGTTCAAATGAAACCGGACCAAACTGCAACAAGTGAACAAATGTGCAATGTTCATGATGACACCTCTTCTGATGTAAACAGCATATACCAACTGTCAAATTTACAAAATTTAATTATCCTCCGACTCATAGTTGAAAACATGGCGGGTGTGATACGGAATCCATCCTAAGTTGATCAGTTGAAGAGGTAATTCGGTTTCTAACATCTGAAGGATGTCAACTAGCTGACATTCATCCCAGAATGCGGACAGTGTATGGTGACACAAGTGTGTTGAAGACAACAGTAAAAAACTGGACAACAATGTTTAAAGAAGGATGTGAGTTAATGCAACAATATGTGCCTGACCTGGTCTCTGAAGATCTTTCGTTAACTAACATCCTTCTTTAAATTAAACACCGTTGTCCAGTTCTTAACTATTGTCTTCGACACAGTATCCACTAAAGATACACCCCCGCCCATGTGGATCCAGGGTGGGGCATGTCACAAAAGTCGACCAAGGAGAGTTATTCATGGGGCTAGCAATATCATTATGTACAAATAAAATTGCTACAGGAACCACAAATGTGAATGCACACAGTGAACATGCTTTGGCACAGGCTTCCTGAATGGAATCATCTGTAGTGGTGGTCCTATACTCTTGACTGTAGTGAAAAGGGACAGGGTGAAGCAATCAGTGCAATGTGATATTCGTTTTACTTTCATATCCTTTAATTGTGTCTTGGGCTATTGCGCACTGAATAAATTATGGGTAATAAATTATTATAGGGTAAACATGTTTCTAGGCTTTTTATATGCACTGACAAGTGAAAAAAGGCCGTCATTAGATCTAAGCCCTAAGGCAATGGCCCGGCACGTAACCCACCGTTATGGCAAGGTATTAATGTAGACGCTACTTGTATTTTCTACACTTCACGTTGGGATATGCGACAACCAAGCTAGTTTAGTGAGGTCTGACTTGACATGTAACGTTACGTATGACATTCATATGAGTGTGAAAATCAAAATGGGTTATCACCGTTATGTTATGGTCTTTACTTTACATTCTCTTGTGACTTAGATATATCGTCTATATAAAGTGATAGCCAGCCCCATAGTTAAACCAGTCGTATTGACTTAAACGACATGCCTGGCTTGTTTCAGTTATTATTTGTACACTGAAAACACACAGTCACTCAGACACTCTAGTCACAACACTCAGAACACTGAGAATATGAATGAAAGTAAATAAAGAGTGAAACAATGAATACTCACCAATTTCACGAGCTGCTATAATTAAAAATAGCCAAACAAAAAGCGACAGCGACACCTCAAATCCATCTTCTCTGAATAGTAACAACTTCAAGCATTTATTATACAACAAAAAGACTGCGGCTTCTTCGTTTATTATTGACAAGTTTGCCTATACGATATTTCAGATCGCCGCCATTTTGCGCAGATGGCTGACGCGCATGCGCAGGGAGGCGGTGTAGCTGTACCTTAGTCGCTCCGTGAGAGACTACCGGAGCATTCAGTCTGGGCTACAGGCGATCGGGGAAGGTTGTTCCAAATTCGGATTTTATTTCACCGACTTCACTCATTTCTCTGGAAGACTGTCTGCTTTACAAATTGGAAAAGTTTTATCGCGTGCCCAAGAGAGGATATTTCGCACTTTGATTATATATACGTGTGTTTATCTTTTGGATATTAGCTGCAAATTTCGGATAAGGAGTATTTCAGTCTACTTAATTTCTTTCATTGATCTGGTTGTACACATAGATGATGTACGTACATGAAAGGCTTGCCATATTTTCACAGGAAAATCGTACTGATAAGTTGAACGTCTTCTCAAATCTTTGATTTGTTTAGTTTTTTTCCTATTTGATATCTCAGGGTAAGTAACATTATTATTGTCAAACATTCACGTATGTTTTCGTGTATAATTTCGTGCTGTTCGCAGTGTGGTATGTATTGGTATACAATGTGTACTATCGTTTTCATGGCCTATTTTTCATTCCCAGTGTGTGCTAAGAAGGAAGCATACGTACTAAACGCATGTTTCTAACACAGTCACATTTGGGGAAAAAAGTAGCTCTCATTTCCGTTTTATGATAAAAATTGTTTCCTTTCACATGAAATAGTTTATCGCACGTAAGTGAAATAGGAGTGACATATACTAGTGGTTAGCGCGCTTGTTTTCATAGGTAAAAAATAAATAGTTCCCGTCTTCCAGTTTACCTCAGATGTAAATTAAGAACGACGCGGCGGCGAAGAAGGGAACTGGTAACATCCGCTTAACAAAAAAGCTGAGGTATTGCACTATTGAGTCTCGAACATTTCATCCCCGACCACAGTGCATTGTGCGACTGCTTCTTTTTTAGTAGCGAAATATAACATATATCCCATATGTAATTAGCCCCATCTGGGGTAGAAGGCTATGCAATTCTTGTGGTTGCACAGCTGATGGAATGCTGATTGGACCAATAGGATTTCAAAGAAAGCTACTTCAACATAATGCACGAAGTACAAAAGTTCTCTGTGTTGACTCTGGGCCCCTTGTTAGAGAGGACGCCAGAATGTGAATAAGAAGAGCTCTCAACCTCATCATGTGCAGGTAGTTGTGTCACCACAGTAAATGATATGCAGTCCGGGATAAGATTCTAGAACACATCTATATTTTTTTTGTAAAGCGTGACACGTTCCCTTCTTCGTTGGCCGTCAGACATTCGCAGCAATAGATCTAAAAAAGCGGGACCGAATACGCAGCGCTTGGATATAGTTTACAGCAGCCAAGCGACTCAAAGATTGCATCGGGATCAGGGACCCAGCGCCGATCAAGACCCTATACGGCGGCCCTGGAGACAGGCTACATAAGTTATATCTGGCTAAGATATTATGGGTCGCAATGGGAATGAGGATGCGCCACCCGAAATAGTCAACTGAAACTGAATGTGTCGAGTCAAAAGGTGCAAACATCGCAGTCTCGCTGTCAACTGCGACAAAATATTCTTTTCGTGAAAAAAACGCAGAAGATCGAACAGAGTTGTGTCTGCGGCTATATTTTTAAGAGACAGTTTGCGTTTCACTGCGTCCTGCATCCAGGGGCATAAAGCAACGATCCCGGCTATATTTTTAAGAGACAGTTTGCGTTTCACTGCGTCCTATATCTAGGGGCATAAAGCAACGGTATCGGCTATATTTTCAAGAGGCAGTTTGGGTTTCACTGCGTCCTACATCCAGGGGCATAAAGCAACGACCCCGGCTTTATTTTTAAGAGACAGTTTGCGTTTCACTGCGTTCTGCATCCAGGGGCATAAAGCAACCTTCCCGGATATATTTTTAAGAGACAGTTTGCGTTTAACTGTGTCCTGCATCCAGGCGAATAAAGCAACAGTCTTCATCGTGTTTGCGGCTGCTTACTACCTGAAAGTAACTAGTATTTATTTGTCAGAGCTATTTCTCTTTGGAAAGTTGTCTGACTGAATTATCGAACCATTCCTACAGGTTATGTGCCAATTTATTAATTTATTTTTTTGCGTTCGCCTTATTTCTCTAATCCTCAAGACGGGGTGTGTTGCACTGTGGTTTTTAATTTTGCGTCTGTCGGCCCAGTGCATCAGACTTCAGCTACATTTTATGTAAGGGTCTGCTTCCCCCTGCATTTTCTAACAGTTTGCTTCCCCGGGGTAACGACCGTCATCCCCGTACCAATTTAAATATGTGTGGGCTACAAGTTTTCGAGATAGATGAACGAACTCGGTACATACAACGGTTCATTGAATCAAATGCATTGCGTCTGCGTGCATCCACATATTCCGCGCTCAATCCTCCTCTTCGCTTAAAATGTCGACGACAGAGCACGAACTCCGTAGCTCTTAACGTCTTTATACTGGTTTAGAAGACTCTGCAGAGTCTGTATACAACCAGTTGCATTTACATTACCTTGTTCTAAAAGCTATATGCGTCCAATTTATTCTCAAATGCATTAACTGTCCCTGCCTTCACTACCACCTATGGCAATGCATTCCAAGCATTCAACACTCTCTGACTACAAAAATATTTCCTAATATCTAATCTGGACCTCTCTTTAGTTAAATTGTAGCTATGCCCTCTTGTTCTTGTAAGTGGTTGTATTTGTAAAAACCTGTTTTATTCTAATTTATCCGTTCCTCTGACCATACTATAAACCTGTATTTAAATCACCTCGAATTCTTCTCTTTTCTAGAAACTGTACACTGGTTTTTCTGAGCATTTTCTCATAACTGGAATTCCACTATCAGCGTTGTCGCTCTTTTTTTAAATTCTTTCCAGCGTGTTTATATCTCCTCTACGATAGAGACTCCACATCAGGGCACAGTACACATGCGACGGCTCTGTCATGTATCTTATTCTTCTGTGCTCAGGCTTATTTCTTGTGCTAGACCTGTAGTCACGTCGCTAGGACGAAGTCCACAGTCCTCTCCAGATCCGGGTGTCATCTGCGTCATCTCTGCTGTCTCTGACCAGGTTTGGCATCGGCGGTCTCTCTATACTGAGCAGGCCTCTAGGATGCGGTCTTTACGTATACTGGAGTGTGTGGTACGTGGAAGTTAAAATATTAAAATATTTAACGCAAGTGTTAAGTCGGTATTGCTGTATTAAGAACGACCAAAGTCATACAACAAAGACTCCAGACCTTCGTTAACAGATGCCCACGAGGGAAAATTTCGCGGCGAAGGGGTTCAGCCGCCGGCCTCGTGATCAGATGGTGTGGGTTCGACTCCGGACTCCGCCGTATTTTTCACGGGTGCTTGATGCGGAGTCCCCTGCATCTCATAGTCGCTCCCTAGTCGTCTTGTCCCTGCCTTGCCTCTGGGGTCGGGCGGCTCGAGGCGAGAAAGTGTGGATAAAAAGTAGCGCAGTTAATCCTTACTAAAAATAGCGCTAGCACAATTAATTATGCTATCATTGTCTACGATGGACGGCGACCTTTACCTTACGAGGGAAAATGGGTATTAAGTGGCAGGGCATTTAGCAATGAAGACTATTAGGGAAAGGCACCAACAACAGCCACGGAAACAAAAAATTAATAGAAGAAAATGGGGCTGGCAACTGAAGGCACAGTCAAACATAGCCAGACATGCTCTAACATGGAATCCTCAAAGGAAGAGCGAGAGAGGTAGACCCAATAATACGTGGAGATGGGAATGAGAGAAGGAACTAAGATTAAATTATTACATCTGGAGACTGATAGAAAGAGCAGCCAATGGCCAAGAATGCTGGCCGGATGTTGTCAGTGACCTACGCATCGAGAGGAGAGCCGTGCTGTGATTGGTTGATGGTACCCGAATAACGAGGAAGCGACAGATTGCCATAGCAAAGATGAGCGGAGACTCTATGAAAACCATAACAACACCAAAGCCAATCCCTACTGTACGCAAACCCACATAGAAGCAGCATATCATCCCGGAGGTGGTAGAAAATAAACCAGGTATTGGAAACAAGAACAGCCAGACTGAAAAAGAAAGAAGAGACATAACCCTGAGGTACATAGCGGAAACATACCCAAGCATGGACTGGACCCATACATACACCAACAGTTCTGTAACAAACACAACACAGAGCGGGGGGGGGGGGTGTATTCCTGAGCTCAGCAAATGGTAGAAAAATAACACTGTCAGTGGCAACTGGAAAATTCTCAAGCAATTTCAGAGCGGAAGCAGAGGCACTGACAGGCGAAAGCTATGAAAGCCAGATAGTCATGTTTACCGATGCCCTGGCCGTGGTTACAGCACTAGAAAAAAGCAGTACTCTGTCAACTATGCCAGCAGTCCGCACCAAAAAGAGTAGTGGTACAGTGGGTTCCATCCCACTGTAACATCCAAGGCAACGAGGAGGCAGACAGACTGGCAAAAGAAGGTGCAAGACTTCCACAACCAAATTCTAGTGTGACCTACGAAGAGTCCAAAAGGTTCATTAGGGCCAGATACATGGCCAAATGGGAAACAGAGCATACTGGCTACACAGAAAATGATGTATATTACCAGTTGAATAGAAGAGAGCAGGTCGTGGTCTTCAGACTCCGCACAGGCCCCAACAGATTGAGGTACCACCTATTCAATAAACTGAAGATAGGTGGCACTGACGAATCACCTGTGGTACAGGGAAAATGACCGCTGAACATCTGCTGCAAAATTGCCCGACATACGAGGACCAGAGAAAGCACATGTGGCCATCACCAGTGGCAACACTAGACAAGCTCTATGGCAGTGTCGACAGCCTCAGGATGACCGCTGCTTTCTTCGAACAAATTCAAGTTGACGTCTGACAGCGTACGAAGAAGAAGAAGAAATATGAATGTACATTTATCTATATTTAACTCCATTTGCCATTTCACAGACCAGCCTTGAATTGTATCGATATCTGACTTCGGTGTATCCACTTCTGCTATAGATGAGACACTCCTGCATAGTTTTGTGTTATCTGCAAATATTTCAATCGCATATTCTATATCAATGTCCAAATCGTTTATATATATCAAGATCAATATCGATCCCAAAACCGAGCCCTGTATCACTCCGCTTTGTACTTTTCACCACTCAGAGTATTTCTTATTTATGCCCACCCTCTTTACCTTCTTCCCGTATACCAACTTTCAATCCATTTGGCAACCTCCTCACCTATTCCATGTGATTTTAATCTTTTAAATAATCTTCGATGAGGTACTCTATCAAAGCCGATAAATAACATCCACTGGTTCCCTCTTATCTATAATTTTAGTAACCTCCTCCATCAACAATAGATTTGTTAAGCATGATCTCCCTCTAATAAACCCATGCTGACTATTTCTGATTAGATTAAACCTGTCTAGGTGCATTTTCTTTTATTATTGACAATTTACAGACTATGCTCGTTAAACTCACCAGTCTATAATTTGCTGGATCTGATTTCCTCCCCTTTTTGAAAAGGGAATCACTCTTGCATCGTTTCAATCTCTTGGAACAATCCCTTTTGCAAGTGATTTAGAACACAATATAACCAACGGTTTTGCTGGTTGTCTCTAATTTCAAATATATCATTTTTTGTTATGGATATCATCTTGACCTAGACATTTCAAACCCTCCAATTTTTGTAATTATCTTGACAATTAGTACTGACCAGACGCGATATGAAACATTAACTGTTTCTTTTGGGGTGGCAACCGAACACGGTGCGTTGGGATTGTGAAAACGGAAATGGAGGATCTCAAGTGTACTCTAAATCTTTCCATAAAAGTACATTTGGAAAAACTTTTTTCAGTTAACCTTCTGATGTGATCCATCCACTTGCAACGTTGTCTGCATCTTGTCTGCCTTTCACCTTCCCTTTAGTATGGTCTTGAACAAGGATATAACCAATGGTTTTGCTAGTTGGTTGGTCTTATTTCAAATATAATTTTTTGATGGATACCATCTTGACCTAAACATTTATCCACTTTCAACCCCTCCAATGTGTTTAAATTTTGACAATTAGTACTGACCAGACGCGATATGAAACATAACCCGTTTTTTTAGGGAGGATTGGTGTAGAATCGATATTGAAACCCACCAATTACCGGCCATAAACCTCCTTACTCATATCGAATATTCGGGGACGGCGTGGTTAAGTGGCACGGCTCACAACCAGAAGGTGCTGGGTTCGTTCCCCATCACAGCACCGGCCGTTACCCCGGGGAAGCAAACCCTTAGAAAATGCAGGAGGAAGCAGACCCTTACATACAATGCATGCTGAAGTCGGATGCACTGGGCCGATAGGCGCAAAATAAAAACCACAGTGCAACGCACACCCGCCTTGAGGAATTGAGAAATAAGGCGTACGCAAAAAAAAACAACAAAAAAAATATCGAATATTCACTAATTGTCCACAGGTGCCAAAAAGCAACCGGTGCCCGCCATTGCTCTGGCGTAAACGAGCTTTACCTAAAGGTCTCTTCATGGAAACATTTACATTTTAATAATGCATTTTTTTAAAGTAAACCAACAAAAGTCTTCCTTCATGGGGGACACAGAGAAAGACATGGTGAATGTAATGCGCGAACTCCGAATTCGCAAACATTGTCTTGGCGAGTCTGGATACAGACTTACCAGAGCGGCCAAAGTATTGGAGTAACTGACAGAACAGACACCGGTGTTTCCCAAAGCTCGCTACCGTGCCGGATCATTTGGAATCCGACGTAATGAGAAGGTTGCTTCCGCTGTACAGTTCTTCTTATTCTTCTTCTTCTTCTTACGCTGTCAGACGTCAACTTGAATTTGTTCGGAGAAAGCAGCGGTCATCCTGAGGCTGTCGACACTGCCATAGAGCTTGTCTAGTGTTGGCACTGGTGATGGCCACATGTGTTTTCTCTGGTCCTCGTATGTCGGGCAATTTTGTAGCAGATGTTCAGCGGTCATTTTCCCTGTACCACAGGTGCATTCATCAGTAGCACTTATCTTCAGTTTATTGAATAGTTGGTACCTCAGTCTGTTGTGGCCGGTGCGGAGTCTGAAGACCACGACCTGCCTTCTTCTGTTCAACTGGTAAAAGGCATCATTTTTGTGTGTAGCCAGTATGTTCTGTTTCCCATTTGGCCACGTATCTGGTCCCAATTAGCCGTTTGGACTCTTCGTAGGTACAATTCGAGGTGTCGAGGAAATACTGGAAAAGGGACTGAATGTCAAGCAGTACGGGCTAAGGACAAAACAATTTCTCTGCTGCTGGGAACTTTGGGTTTGGAATCCAGGAGGACATAGACGGGCATCAAATACGACCCTGGAATTGGTATATATAACATGGTCTTTTACAATGTTTTGGGCAGACCAAGATTTAACATCAGGCAACGCAGAAGAAGAAAGAGCATAGTTGGAACCAAACACAGAATTGCCATGGATGAATGTATGAAGTGGTTTCAACAGAAGTATGATGGCATCATCCTGCCTGGCAAGTGATTTTGTGGAAGTGGACAACTACATCGCTGGATTGTATTGAAATGGGATCAATGTGCTAATCAGCGCATAAACTGCAGCGGTCAGCGAACCAGAGCTGCCAAGGCCCTTCTACACCTCCACGCGGTGATCCTGGATAACAAGCTGCAACAGAGCAGACCGGCTAAGTAGAAGGGATCGAAGAGGGAGGGCAACCTGGTACTCAAAAATGCTTGCTGAAGTCGGATGTATTTGACTGAAAGGTGCAAATATCGCAGTCAAACTGTAAAACACGACACAACGCATTCCGTTCTCTGGACTACATTCCGCTACTTGCAAAGCTTTTTTCAGGGCTTGGTAGCAGGAGATTGAGAATGTTCAGGGCTTTGTAGCGGGAGATTGAGAATGTTCAGGGCTTGGTAGAGGGAGATTGAGAACGAACGAAGAAGAAGTATTGACATAAATCGTTTTTCTTGCCTTAAAAAAACAAGTCTTCCTTCGAACGACTGGAGGCGCAGAAGAGACCATACCTGCACAGTATGGCTCCATCGGATGTCAGCCTTGGACGAGGTCTTGAACCACGCACAGCTGTCTGGATCCACGCACAGCTGTCTGGATCCACGCACAGCTGTCTGACAGACCAGCCGAGAAAGCGAGAGAGAGAGACAGACCAACCGAGAAAGCGAGGGAGAGACAGACCAACCGAGAAAGCGAGGCAGAGACAGACCAACCGAGAAAGCGAGGCAGAGACAGACCAACCGAGAAAGCGAGGGAGAGACAGACCAACCGAGAAAGCGAGGGAGAGATAGACCAAGAACTTGATGTCAAGAAATGCTGTGCATGACTCTGTAGATTCGACAAGAGACCGAGTTTTTTTTCAGACGAACTGTGATGGGAGCGACGTTCTGCGAAGGCCATGCCTACAAGATGATCTTTAAATGACATTGTTCTCTACTAGAGCGACTAGGGGTAGCAGGGGGATAGAGCGTTCACCTCTCACGACAAACGTTCCTAATTTATTTCCAGTTTTCGACACTCTCCGTTAGACTCTGAACGGCATTTCACACCAAACAGAAAAGACGTTAGTTGCCGGTCGTAAGCGACCATGGCGATACCATCAGATGGGTTTGTCTTGATGATGTACCTTCCGCTGTATTTGGATAATAGTGAAGAAGAAACTGCGCTGGTCATCAACATCACTCTCTCGTCCTGAACTACATTGTGCCGGTGGCAAAACTTAAGTCAAGACGACTGGTGGTAATTCAGGATGCAGGCACCCTGGTCCTACCTCTTTGAAACCAGGGTCGCTTGAAACCTGCGGGGCTCGAACACACGCCGTTTCTGTTTACCACTTTGAGAGGCGAATGCCTTACCTCTCGACCAAACGGTATAGAGTGTATGTCCTTCAGTAAACTTAGCTGGTGGGCGGAAATTAAGCGTCATTCTTCAGTATCCTAAGTCACAAGTTGCGTGAGGTGTGGGCGCCAGTTTCCTTCCTTGCTGCCATTTTTCTTCCATAACCTAAGTCAGGTACCCATTTACATCTGAGTTGTCTGGAACGTCACATTTTCCCAGTTGAACCTCATACCTTTGCCGTGCAAAGTAAGTACTCTACCACTACTGGTAGACAGATAAGATAGCGAGGGTAAGTTAGCCACACTGTGTCATAGAAAGTGTGCGCATAGTGCAATGAAATCGTAACACTTCATCCTAGACCGCAGCGTCTGTTAAGGTAATTCCTTTTTTTTCGTCTATTCGCTGCGCTTTTTGCCGGACACAACCGATTTCGGCTAGCATTTTTGAGTACCGGATTTGCCTTCCAACTACGAGCCCGATCTCCGACTACAGAAGTGACTTATGTAGACTGTTTCTAAGGCCACCACGTGAATAGGGAAAAGGTCTTGGTCAGATCGTATTCGCTGACCCTGATGCAAGTAGCCAAGTGCATTTTGAAGACATATGCTCCACAGGGAGCTGTGCAATTTTCATTGAAAGAAATTATATTAACTCTTCAGTATTCGCTTTTTAAAAAATTAACAAGAGGAGAGGAAACATAATAACCGGACAATGGAAGGGAGGGCCAAGTGAAACATACTGACCGGTCAATGGCGGGGGAGGGCTAGGTGAAACATACTGACCGGACAATGACGGATGAGGGATAGGTGAAACATACTGACCGGACAATGGCAGGGGAGGGCCATGTGAAACATACTGACCGGACAATGGCGGATGAGGGATAGGTGAAACATACTGACCGGACAATGGGGGATGAGGGATAGGTGAAACATATTGACCGGACAATCGCGGGTGAGGGCTAGGTGAAACATACTGACCGGACAATGGGGGGGGGGGGGGGGGGCTAGGTGAAACATACTGAACAGACTATGTTAGTCAGGGTCAGGTGAAACGTACTGATCAGGCTATGTTAGTCAGGGTCAGGTGAAACGTACTGATCAGGCTATGTTAGTCAGGGTCAGGTGAAACATACTGAACAGACTATGCTAGTCAGGGTCAGGTGAAACGTACTGATCAGGCTATGTTAGTCAGGGTCAGGTGAAACGTACTGATCAGGCTATGTTAGTCAGGGTCAGGTGAAACATACTGAACAGACTATGTTAGTCAGGGTCAGGTGAAACGTACTGATCAGGCTATGTTAGTCAGGGTCAGGTGAAACGTACTGATCAGGCTATGTTAGTCATGGTCAGGTGAAACGTACCGATCAGGCTATGTTAGTCAGGTCAGTTGAAACGTACTGATCAAACTATGTTCGTCAGTGTCAGGTGAAACATACTGATCAGACAATGTTATTCAGGGTTCGACTGTGTTAGTCAGGGATAGACTAAGAATCCCCAGCTCACTTCCACGCAGTTCTCATTGGAAACACGCTGTTTCATCTCAGCATAGCGAAGGTGGTGGGAGAATCTACGTGATCCTCATAGTAGTGAACAACTCAAACCAAGCGTAATACAACCGCATTGAAGACCCCGGTCTAACTTCAACAGCACGCTCGTGATGTAAGAAAATTTACTACAACCTTCAACTTAACGCCCTTTTCACGGCGTATAAAAGAGTAAACTTACTCATTGTGGGCACTCAACAACAATAACCAATTAGGTTATATACAGTCCCCTGTTGCCTATCGTCTCCCTACGTATAAATCCAGCCTTACGCCTCGTATCTATAAACTATTTAATCCTCTATCGATCGACACACGTCATGCGTGGACTGATCCTGGTTTCTGTAGAATTTCCTCTCCTCTCTCTAGTAGTTTCTGTAACGAAAATCCTTCAACTACACGTAGAAGTCATATCAGACATTCCGTTTTGTTTCGAATGGCTACACTCAAACCATGGTCCAAAAACATAAGTTAATATATATCCCAGCCTGAATGAACATTGCATTGAATGTGACCTTAATGTATTCACAAAGTTGTGACGCTCAGCGGCTGACTATACACAGCCAGAAAACAGCTCTGCAAGGATGGGTGAATTCTATGAATGAGTAAGTTTTCCTGAATTCATTTCTGTATGTGCATGCTGAATTCGCTTGTGTCGGTCGTAATATAATTGTTTCTTTCAGAAAAGAAAAAAAATAACTCAAGTATTCACGTCTCTGCCTCTTTCATGTCTTTCGCTGTTTCTTCTGGATTTCCCATACTTAAGATTGCCAACCTTATTTGTTATAATACCTAGAGATTTTTCAGTTCCTTTACCCGTTTCCACTTCAGTAAGTTCGACCTTCTAATCAACAGTTTTCTTTGTACTTTGTTATTGACTGGTAAACTAGTTTGAATTTTGTATATCAAATGTATGCGATAGCACAAAGCTCTTCCCCCTTTCGTAAAAAAACTACTTGGGTGTGTGTTAAAGATTGTGGGGGAAGACCGGTTTATGGTTACAGTTTCACGGTTGTGTTGTGTGTGTAATACTGTTCTATTGTTCTAGTCAATTTTACAAGGTGTTTAAAGACATTTTCATGATTTGTTTCACGGTAAATTTTACGTTGTTTAGAAGTTGTTTCAGCAGGACTGTTCTTTACGTTGTAATGTGCTGTTTAACAGTTTAATTACTGTTTTCTATATTTTACAGTGTTTATCTTACTTGTTCAACGGTGTATTTTATTACACCGTATGTGTGAATATGTTACGGCTACTGTTTTAGTGTTTATTACACGATGTGCTAAAGTACATTACATTACTTGCAAACAGTAGATTTTACGCGATTACATTTTAGAATGAGGTCAAGAGCTTTTCTTATTTTGGTTATGTAATATTAAAGGACCTATCTATCTGTGTCTGTTTCTAAGAATCGAAGTCACTGCACTCCCGGCATACCCATAGGTGCGCAGGCTCTCTCAACAAATGGCGTATGGTATGGATGCTGATGGTCCCTGTAGATCGCTGGTTGTACACTCTCCTGCTCCGTCCTCTCATGCGCGATACGCCTCTGGAACTTCGTTTAATGTCGAAACTTTGCATCATGTGGATTGCTGCTTCATCTATTGCGGTGTCCTCATCCAGCAGACGGTCATTGATTGATTTCAAAATATCACTTCTATCAATCACTAATGTGCCCATGATTGGAGCTTGTGAAGCCATGATATCAGCTCTTTCATTGCCCTGAACCCCGGCATGAGCAGGACAGTAGATCCATGTCAACCCCTGGAGGTTTGAGGCCCCACTCGTACCTTAGCCATCCCTTCTGTACATTCTGAAGTACGGCGTGCGCGTCTGACACGGTGATTGCCGTTGTTATAGAAGCCCTAGATATCCATTCCAGTGCTGAGGTCACTGCTTCCGTCTCCATTCTCAAACTGGAGGTTATTGACATGTATGCCCTACTGCGCTCAGCAACGACCTGTCCTCTCACTCTATCAGAGAAACCCTAACCTGATGTCCCACTGCGCAGCACTGATCCATCGGTCTATATGACGGCATCACTATCCTGCGTGTTCTCAGTTATCAGCTGATTCACGCTCTGCTCTCCCGTTTTTCCATTCTCTGCAATTCTTGCCAGAGGTTATGACTCTCTGGTACATCTTTCTGTCTATGGTCTACATATCGGAACTCAATATTCTCCAGTTATATCGGGTCGCTACTACTCTCTGTAGTTCTCGCAAATTCCTTTACCCCTTATTTTCACCTTCCCTAGCGGTTGTTCTGCGTAGAGTTTCTCTGAGGCTTTTCCCTTTCCCTTTTGCAGATAGGTTTCCACATAATCGTCTGTAACGCCAGTATGTTATTGTTCATCTGGTGCACGAACCCGGTGTAGCCTCAACTTTTCTTCCCGGTGAGATTAGAAACCTACCTGTTGATTGGACTTTAGTCGTATTTGCTCAGTAGTCATGAATTCTTTCCCGCTAGGGTTTTTTTTTTTTTTTGCGTTCGCCTTATTTCTCTATTCCCCAAGGCGGTGTGCGTTGCACTGTGGTTTTTATTTTGCTCCTATCGGCCCAGTGCATCCGACTTCAGCACGCATTTTATGTAAGGGTCTGCTTCCTCCTGCATTTTCTAAGGGTTTGCTTCCCCGGCTAACGGCCGGTGCTGTGATGGGGATCGAACCAAGCACCTTCGGGTCGTGAGCCGTGCCACTTAACCACTAGGCCACGCCGTCCCCTCCGCTAGGGTTTGATAGATGTCTAGAGCCTTTATTGAAGGATCGAAGATGTAGAATATTAATCACGGCTGTTGTTGTTAAATAAGTGCTGGGCAAGTCTGCTCTTGGCAGCCAAGTGCCATTCTTATATTGATACACGTCTTCTTCAGTTGTTTCATTGCTTCATATATTGTGTTTGTAATTTTCGGCAGTGCTTGTAAGAATCTTTTCCTCATGTCCGTAAGCGTATTGCATTCAATAAGTAGGTGTCTAACTGTTTCATTAGGTCAGGTCAGGTCATCCCATAACCGGTAAGGTCGTTGGCGCACAAATGAAGACATCCTCACAACTCTACGCCATCACTCTGTCATATGCCGCTACCTGTGACTCTTCTGGTCGGAGACTGGTCCATTCTTTTATGTTGTCCTCCCATCTCTTTTTGGGCCGGCCTCTTCGTCGTCTGCCATGCACCTTCCCGTGGAGGATTGTGTTTGCAAGAGCACTTGATCTCGACATGTGACCGTACCAAGTGAGTTTCCTTCTTTTGACAGTTGCCAAGAGATCTTCGAAAGGCCCTATTGCTGTTGTAATTCTATCTCGTATTTCCTCGTTTGTAACTCGATCTTTGTACGCGACGTTTAAAAGTTTTCGGAAACATCTCATCTTCAAAGCTTGTATCCTTCGTTGAAGGTCAGCTGTAATTGTCCATGTCTCACACGCATAAAGGAATATTGACAGGACCAGTGTACGTATTAATCTGATTTTCGTGCTAAGTGCTAACCGTTTATCTTGCTAGATTTTGTTAAGCCGTGCAAGCGCCGCTATTGTCTGTGCTATTCTGCTCATTAGGGTGAGAACAATCTCTGTGCAAGAACAGGTGCTGTGGATTAATGCGGTTCAATTGGATATTGACTCTGGTGTGTCTTGTTTAAAACTTAAAGATGAGACTTTGATCTCTTCTATGTAGTTATATATGTCATCATTACTTTTTGGCTGTGACATTTCGCTAAATACATTGCGACCTGTTGTTCCATATGCCCACCTGTTCAGCCAGATTCCCCTGATATTAGGATTAATGATTCGTTTTACTGTATGGTTACTGCATGGTCTATCCAATTGTTGTTTGGTGGCTCCTGTTTTCGCCAATCGACCAGCCATATCGTTTCCTGACAGCCCGCTATTTCCAGGGACCTATTGCGAGAAATCTATTGCGTAGGTAGTCCGCTTATGCGACATATATCAGTCGCGTCAACCGTTCACGAACACGATGAGTGGCTGTTCTACGCCGTGTGCAGTGAGGATGATGTCTTTTCCGATTTGACCTATTATGAAGGTGGGACAGTAACAGACAGTGTCGCTTCCCATCATTGACGGCCATGACCTGCTTTAAGAGCTGATGGTGGGGAACATCTTCGGCAATGTGGGCCTTTTGTCAATATAGGGTAAAACGGCGACGGTTTAGCATGGTGAATGTACTCTCGAGGCATATCCGTCCTAAGACGCCCTTTTAGACCCGACCATAATAGTAGGTCGCAAAGAATGCGTTTCCGGCTGCGCATGTGGAAGGCTTCAATGCTCTTGTAGACTAGTCCATGTTTCGTAAGAGTAAGAGCAGTGCTCTGTCAACTATGCCAGCAGTCCACACCCAAAAGAGTAGTGGTACAGTGGATTCAATCCCACTGTAACATGCGAGGAGGCAGACAGACTGGTAGAAGAAGGTGCAAGGTTACCACAACCAGATTCTAGTGTGACCTACGAAAAGTCCAAAAGGTTTACTAGAGCCAGATACATGGCCCAATGGGAAACAGAGCATACTGACTACACACAAAATGATGCCCATTACCAGTTGAAACAGAGAGCAAGTCGTGATCTTCGGACTCCGCACAGGCCACAACAGACTAAGGTACCATCTATTCAATAAACTGAAGATAGGTGGTACTGACGAATGCACCTGTGGGACTGAGAAAATGACCCCTGAACATCTGCTGCAAAATTGCACGACATACGATTACCAGAGAAAGCCCATGTGGCCATCACCAGTACCAACACTAGACAAGCTCTATGGCAGTGTCGACAGTCTCATGATGACCGCTGCTTTCTTCAAACAGATTCAAGTTGACGTCTGACAGCGTAGGAAGAAGAAGTAGTAGTAAGAATACAGCAGTATAGGGACGAAACGTTTTGACCTAAGCTGTTTTCGACATCCCGTGACATATATTGACAGCCAATCAAATAACTCACAAAGTAAAAATTAGAGAAATCTAGAGTATGTGTATTAAATATTACTGTACGGTGTAGAAACCTAGAAAATTAACAAACAGGTTGGAAAGAGATAAATTCACGCTTATGAAATGCGATATGTAAAAGAAAAACACACATCATGTAAAAAGTAAATCGCGTGCCCTGTGCAGAACATCGCTTCATACAACCGCTACCTTTTCGGCTGATAAACGTTTCTAGGCAAGAGCGCAGTAAGGTATGTTGCCATTACTTTCTGTACGTGGAGGAGCGAAACAAACCCATGTCTGCCAAACTGGATACGAACGTGATTCGAACCAGGTGCGTTGTGATTGTGAAACGGATGCTTCACCCCTAAGCCACACAGTCTATATTTGTGGAAAGGAAAGAACAAAATAATATATTTTCGAAGAAGTTATGGAAAGAGATAAAATTAATGTAAGAAATCAGAGTCCAGATTGTTGAAATAGACATGGAGCTGGTTTCCTGTGAATCTCCTGACGTATGTGTTGTAGAAAGTGGCTCTTCTGGCCTCTCTGCAGTAGAAGACGGACCTGGATCAGCAGTAGTGATCTTCAATTAGAGCAGCAAATGAAATCATCAATTATCAGCAGAGTGAAGCGTGTTGCGATCTCACGAGAACCCTTTACTGCCCGAGGCAAGGGCACTACCCTAGCCATAAAAAAAATGAGATCTACAACCAACTCTACTTGCGTGATCAGGTGATCATCTTCTGGCTTCCCACAGGACACAAGAGACTGAGATGTTATTTTTATTATAAGTTCAATATTGGAACTACGGACCGCTGTACATGCGGCACAGCTTCACTGACAGTGGAACAGCTGTTGTATAATAAGTTCACGATTGGCACTACGGACCGCTGTACCTACAGCACAGCTTTCATGGCAGTAAAACACCTTAACGTAACGTCTTTATACTGGTTTAGAAGACTCAGCAGAGTCTGTATACAACCAGTGTATTTACATTACCTTGCTCTAAAAGATAACGAATCCAATCTATTCATACATTCATTAATTGTTCCTGGCTCCACTTCTTTATGTGGTAATGCATTCCGAGCCCTCGCTACTCTCTGACAAATTGATATTTCATAATATCTAATCTGGACCTGGCTTTAGTTAATTTGTAGGTACGCCCTTTTATTCGTGTAGATAAGTTCTATTTTGAAAAACTTATTATAGTTTAATTTACCCTTGTTCAAGATTGGCATTACGGACCTTTGTTTATGTGCCACAACCCATAGGACAGTGGAGCCCATATTGCAGCCATATATATATATATATATATATATATTATGCACTAGTGATAGGAGTCGCACAGTTTCCTTCCACGAAAAGCTATAAGGAACTGTACATAATATCAAATTAACTATTAGGGGTTAGAGATCTGAAACAAACATCCCAAATCCCACCATTGGATAAAGCTAAGTGCCCTGATATGGTAGAAACCATAGAAGGAATAGGGAAAAAGATAACTCAGATTTAGAAAGGACATTTATTACAGAAGAATATCTTAGGAGAGTATACCCACCAGAAACATGGATACACGTATATACAGATGACTCATCTAACAAAGACACATCCAATGGAGATGAAGGGGTCTATTTCAGACTATGGAATGGAGAAGAAAAAACTCGAGTATTAACAACGGAAACATACTCCAATAATGTCCGTGCAGAAGCAGAGGCACTGAAGGCTGCAGATGAGCTTGTAATCCAAGATAAAGATATCCATCAAGAAAACATAGTATTCCTGACTGATGCCACGTCAGTATTAGCAGCGCTAAAACAACACAAAGATGAAGATCTGGAGCAATGTATGTTCTTCCTGGCACAGCTCTCAGCAGAACACCCAAGGTTGGTCAAACAGTGGATCCCATCCCACTGCAATATTGAAGGTAATTAAGCTGCAGACAAACTAGCAAAGAGTGGAGGAGCATCCCCACAAACAGACCTGAGTATCACATATAATGAGGCCAAGACCATAACTAAAGCCAACTTTAGCTGATCAACACCCCGACTTCCAAAAAGAGGACAGCTACTATAACTTAACTAGAGAAGAGCAAGTCATCATCTTCAGACTGAGAACTGGGCATAACAGACTCAAGGGTCATCTTTACAACAAAATGAGGATTGGGACAGATGACAGGTGTCCATGTGGGGAGCATACCATGACCGTGGAACACATCCTACAAAGCTGCATGCTCACGCAGGAAAAGAGAGAACAATACTGGCCTCGTGAGACAGATATGAGACAAAAGCTGAATGGAGATGAAACAGCCTTACAAACAACGGTGTCCTTTCTAAGAGAAACCGGAACCTTGATGTTAGGATGAACGAAGAAGAAATGAACTGTTACCTTTATTAGTAAAGTACAAATCTGAAGACGACAAAAGTTGAACAGGCAAAAGCTCTAACAGCTCGACCACTCATCAACTTATTATATCAACAAAATGATGAGAAAACAAAAGGTCATGTGAAAATCGAGCTTGGCCAGGACTATCAGTCCCACTCGAATCGCATTTGACAAACAACAGTCTATTCAGTGTACTTGAAATGCGTACCGCGGCTGATCGTTACCAATAACACGTTATCAGGAGATAGACTTAGTTACTCTATTATCGGGCAGTGTGTACGCTAACGGTAAAGGTTGCGTTCCATACCAGGCACTGCTGTAAGGGAAGATGTGTAAGAGTGAGGGATGACGCGTTTGTTTAAGATTTATTGGTCAGGTACAGTATTTAGTAGCGTTATAGGTACTTGTCCCTTAATTCACCCCCAGAGTTCCCTGTGTTTCAATCATACGTATTTGATAGCTGATGACTGTAGCGGGATATTTTTTTTGTTACATGCAAGACGGGTCGATATAATTTTCTTTTCTTCTTTGGTCCAGGAGGAAGACTAATGTCTGGTAAGAGAAAACATGCTGGTCAGACATATTAGTCAAGGTCAGGTAAAACATACTGGTCAGATATGTTAGTCAGGGTCAGGTAAAACATATTGATCAGACATGTTAGTCAGGCTCAGCCAAAACATACTGATCAGACATGTCAGGGTCAGGCAAAACATACTGATCAGACATGTTAGTCAGGATGAGGTAAAACATACTGGTCAGACATGTTAGTCAGGGTCAGGTAAAACATACTGATCAGACATGTTAGTCAGGGTCAGGTAAAACATACTGGTCATACATGTCAGGGTCAGGTAAAACATACTGACCAAGACCCTCACCTCGACGTTCCAGTAGTCCTCCCTGGGAATAGACTGTTTTCATGGCAGCCTGGCTAACGAGGTGGAGAATCAACGTAATCCCCGTTGAAGTGAGCAACACGCAGATGAAGCCAAGCATATCACAACCATCTGAAGGACCCTGTTTCCCCTTCATCAGCACACTCTGGATGTGAGGAACGCTACAACAACCTGCTACTAAATAGCTTTTCAGAGGGCACAAAAAGAGTAATCCTACTCATTGTGAGCATTCAACAACAACCTCTTCGTTCGTTCTCAAGCTCCCGCTACCAAGCCCTCAAAAGGGCTTTGAAAGTATCAGAATGTTGTCTAGAGAACGGAATGCGTTGTGTCGTGGTTTACAGCTTGACTCCTATATTTGCACATTTCTGTCCCACACATCCGACTTCAGCAAGAATTTTTGAGTTTCGGGTTACCCTTCCCTCTTCGATCCCTTCTCCTTACACAGTCTGCCCCGTTGCAACCTGTTGTCCAGGATCACCGCGTGGAGGTGTAGAAGTGTCTTGGCAGCTCTGGTTCGCCGGCCCTAACGCTAGAAATCAGCTATGAGTCGCTGATCACTGCATTTCACGTGCTGCTTAGCGTCTTGATCCCTAATTTTCTTTTAAATAAATAAGAAAAAACTTAGATAAAGATTGAAGTATAAAGAGGTGGTTATATTCGTTCTTCCGACCAATCTTCCGGAAGAAGGGAGGCTCCAAAAGGAGGATAAGGAAATGTTCTGGCATGCAGATTGAAATAATTGGACGACCAAACACCACAATTTGGTAGAACATCTTTGATGTAATGGATCAAATACTAAAACGGGATCAAGATACTGAGCAGCGCATGAGTTGCAGTGGTCAGCGACTCATAGCTGACTGCTAGCGTCAGGGCGAGCGAACCAGAGCTGCCAAGATCCTTCTACACCTCCACCCGGTGATCCTGGATAACAGGCTGCAGCAGGACAGACTGGCTAAGGAGAAGGGATCGAAGAGGGAATGCTAACCCGGTACTCCAAAAAATTCTTGCTGAAGTCGGATGTGTTGAACCGAAGGGTGGAAATATCGCAGTTCAGATGTAAACTACAACACAACGCATTCCGTACTCTGGACTACATTCTGCTACTTAAGCCCTTTCAGGGTTTGGTAGCGGGAAATTGAGAACGAACGAAGCCAAGCCAAGCCAAATATTAAAACAGCAAAAATATATCTGGAACATAAATTGAGGATTCCTCAGTAAATGAGACTGCTCCATCTATATACAAGTTTCACTTTATTTATGTGAATCGTGGACAATTACCAAAATGGAAAGAAAAAAAGACACCAAGCCTCTGAAAAAAAAATATCTAAGGAGGTGGTTATTGAGGTGGCCAGAATTTAACAATGACGATACGAATAACGTTGAAAACCACTTACTTTGATGCGTCGACGTTACTTGAACTCGCACATGTACGACTCGACCATATGCCCGTGCGCTTTTTTGCGATTGCCTTTTACAATTTGATGATTAAATCTAGGTTTATTGGCAATCCCGTTATATACGCGATGGGGATCAAGATGCTGCTGTGGTCAGCGACCCATAGCTGACGGCTAGCGTCAGAGCCAGCGAATCATAGCTGCCAAGACCCTTCTTCACCTCCACGTGGTGATCCTGGATAACAGGCTTCAACAGGGCAGACTGGCTAAGGAGAAGGGATCGAAGAGAGAATGCTAACCCAGTACTCAAAAAATGCTTGCTGAAGTCAGATGTGTTGGACCGAAAGGTGCAAATATCGCAGCCAAGCTGTAAACTACGACACAACGCATTCCGTTTTCTGGACTACATTCTGCTACTTAAGCCTTTTCAGGGTTTGGTAGTGGGAGATTGAGAACGAACGAAGAAGAAGAAGAAGATATACGCGATGTTTGACACTCCCACAGTTAAAAAGTGGACTATTCTGTGACGTCATATTCCAGCATCATATGCTAAAAATATAAATTTTATTTATTTGGGGTGAATTAGGGGATAAGTACTGCCTTCTGTTGTGTTGGACATACGGGAATATATTATTGTGCAAGTATCTAGGACACTTCTATTGACTGTTCCTGCTCAGCCTTTCAGCGTCAGGTTATAAATAGATCTCTGGGACGAATCCGACTGTGTGCCTCTTGCACAGTGACATTCGCCATCTCAGATATTTCTGAAATTATTTTTTTTTCGTACCACATCAGTTGGCTTTGGATCCGTTGTATCTTGTTGGTTGCGGAAGCGGTGTAGTGGTAGACTTGCTACGTGGCCAAACCGTTTGAGTTGCTGTCTTTTGATGCAGTTTGATACTGGTCCTGCCGACAGACGGCCGGATTGATAGTTAAATTGAGACTAGGTGTCAGAAAGCATTTGCTGTGACTTATCATCTGTCCCCACTAGTTGGACACCCGAGTGATGCAAAGGCCGCCGTCCATCGTAGTCGACGATGGCATAATTTATTCTGCTAGCTCTAATTTTGGTAAGGATTAACTGCACTACTTTTTATCCTCACTCTCTCGTCTCGAGCCGCCCGACCCCAGTGGCAAGTCATCCTCACTCTCTCGTCTCGACCCCAGTGGCAAGTCATCCTCACTCTCTCGTCTCGACCCCAGTGGCAAGTCAAGGACAAGACGACTACGAGATGCGGGGGACTCCGCATCAAGCACCCGTGAAAAAGACGGGGGAGTCCATAGTCGAACCCACACTACATGACCACGAGGCCGACGGCTTAACTACTTCGCCACGGAATCCACCCGAGTAATAGTTTGACGACAAAGCAACAGCTGATAAACAGTATATTTATGTCGACTCTGTGCTACCAGTCCCAAACATGGCCTCTGTTCAGGGCACGTGAGAGCAGAATTTCAACGAATGAAATGAAGTGCTTTTAGGAAGGTCATTGATGTTACAAGGAGAGGCATAATACGGAACGACGATATTCGAGGTAGGATCGGTTCTAGGTCTTGTGTAGACGTTCTGTCCAGGCACAAAATACGCTTGGTTGGTCATCTCATGACAATGCACCCTCTTCAAATGCCACTGATGGCGTTCAATGCTGATAGATCTGGCTACAGGGCAGAGGGTGACCCCGAGGCGGGTGAAGAATTGTACAGCGACGCGGCCGCATACTGACCGACGCCACGCACTTGGCGCAGAACAGACGACTTTAAGCCCCACACGTCGCTCAACTGCACAAGGGGATATAAAACTAACTAACTAATGCTGGTGTTGTTCCCACTAGTTTCCTGATGTCATTTTTTCTGATCTTCTCTCTTCTTCTTACACCCAAAACGATTTCCAGGCATTTCATTTCTGCTGTTACGATTTGACGTTTTTCATTTGTTGTTAGTATCCAGTTTTAACATTGGTAGCAAAGTTCTTAGTCGACCTGTTCTTCTTCAGAGCAGATGCCCCTGTACAGGTCCCAGCTCTGATGTGAGCTGGATGTAGCCTGAAGAAGGGTTTTCTGCTTAGCGGGCTAGGCTCGAGCAGCTTAATACTCCGCTGCGTTGGCACAAGCGCTTACGGAGGGTGGTTAACCGATATTCGAGTCCATCTTAATAGACTCAAACACTAGAGCAAAGTAAGCACACAGCCTGTTAGGCGCCATCTATGCTGCTCTAAACAAACCACCGAGCCATGGCGGGTGGTATGCCATTCCGCACAGTTAGTCTCCTCCTACAACATTCTTTCTGTGTGGCAGTGGTGCTATTCTTATTCTTGTCTTACAAAAAGACCCCGGCAGACCACTCGGGCAGTAGCACAGTGTCTGAGTGACAATAGTTTTGTATAAAGCTCTTTTGGCAGCTACTGTCACATGCTTGCAGTTAACTGTTGGAGTTTACTGTCTAATGATCTGATTTGCTTCATTACATCTTCGTTGGACTATTGGTCGCAACTGTGCAATTTATAGGCGCAATGGCAATATTTTAGACGCAATAGCGACCAAATTACTGTAAAGCGAGCATTCCCTTTTCGCGGCAAAGGTACTGGATTCAACCATAACCGTCACGCTCCAGTCGATCCAGCTGTTGATTGGTACCTGACTTATGGATAGGGAAGGAAAAGGTAACTGGTCACCCTACATCACAAGCTCTGGCTTAGTAGGTTTCTAACACTATATTTCTGATCAGCGGTTAAGTCTGTTGAAGGACTTCGTTTTATGGCGCCTGGTATTTCGCGTGTTCTGTGTTTAAAATTTCTACAAGGAAACGGTATGTTTCTGTGACAGGCTGTTTTATTCCTCGCTACTGTTTCTTCCTAAATGGCAACCTATTTATGTGTGGACTGAAAGAAACGAGGCGTTAACGGGAGTTGACCCCGGGGACATTGCAATTAAAAACGAGTGCTCTATCAAGGTGGTGATCAGACACTGACTAAGACAGGTTTATAATTTAAAAGAGCGAAGACACAGGTAGTCCTCAAATTCGATGGCACAATGTTGGGTTGACTAGAGCGTGCGAAGAGATCGACACCAAGTCATTGTATTTGCTATAAAGAGAAGAGAAGCAATGACGATTTATTCAAAATTTTTTTTACTGGGTAGACCGGAGTGTGCTGGGACATTGGCATAAAGTCGTTGTCACTTTAAAGAATGCGAAACAGTGAAGGGTTAGGTTACAATTTGGTGCTGGGTTGACCAAAGCGTTTCCATATATTGGAACAGAGTTAGTCATTACTATAAATAAACGAGACAATGCAGGGTTAGAAAACGATTTGCTAATGGGTAAACTGGAGCGGCTAGAGAAATTGGTAGGAAAGTATTGCTATAAAGAGACAAATCTATGAAGCGTCAGATAATGATTTGCTAATGGGTAAACTGAAGCGGTTAGAGAAATTGGTAGGAAAGTATTGCTATAAAGAGACAAATCTATGAAGCGTCAGATAACGATTTGCTAATGGGTAGACTGGAGCGGTTCGCGGAATTGCGTCGAAGTCAATGTCATTGGTACCTACGAGACGTGTTCAAATGAAACCGGACCTAACGGCACTAAGTGAACATACGTACGATGCTCATGATGACGTCAATTCTGGTGTAAACATCACATACCAACCGTCAAGTTAGCAAAATTTTATTAACCTCCGACTCATAGTTTTCTCGGCAGCCCGTTGAAAACATGGCGGGTGGGATACGGAATCCGTCAAGAGTTGATCAGCGAGCGGTGATTCGGTTTCTAACAGCTGAAGGGTGTCCACCAGTTGACATTCATCGTAGAATGCAGATAGTGTTTGGTGACCCGAATTAATCCATCAACTTTGGCGATGGCGTCTTCTTACGCAACACTATGCGCATGACCTAGTCTTGGAAGATCTTTCGTTAACTCACGTCTTTCTTTAAACATCGTTGACCAGTTCTTCACTGTTTTCTTCGACACACTTTTGTAACCATATGTCCGGTTTCATTTGAACACACCTCGTATGAAAGATGAAGGAATCTAGCCATTCTGGTATAACATCTCCATCGGTTCCTCCGACCTTATCTAAATCACTACCAAGATATATGATTGAATCTACCTATTGTAGTACCGTGTCTCCAGTATGGTATGCCTGTCACTAGATGCTTTTTATTCTCACAATATGTTGGTCATTTCTCTGTATACCCTCAGACCTAATTTCAGTGTCTATTCAGTAAGTATATTTATTTCATTATATAAGTGTGCTTCAATTGACATCCTTAATAGTGGAATAGAAATTACACAAACGATGCATTTGTATTGTAACTTGTTAATATGGTTGCTAAGGATGCCAATAATGTCATGCACGTAGAATCACGACACAGGCAAACGATATGACGCCATAATTGCAGTTTTAAAAAAATGGCTGTCCCACTATTGACATGCACCAAAGAGGAGCATTGGTATGTTATCTATTTTTGGGGCAGGGAAGGGGTGAAACTTATAGAAGTCCATCAGCAAATGAAGGCCAATGACGGTGATACATGCCTTTTACTCAAGCAAGTGTATGAGTGAAGTAGGAAGTTACAAAAGGGCGTGAGTTCTGTGACAGATTATTCACGACCTGGTCGGGCATACCAAGTAGTGATCCCAGAGTTGATCACCGCGTAAAGGAAACTCGCTGATTGACTGCCAGTGGTAAAGGCTTGCAAAACTATGCAGTAGTGGCTCATCTAAAGCAGAAGTGGATATATTGAGGTAGGATTTAGATAAAATTTGAAAACGGTATGTGAGATAGCAAACGGAGTTTAATGTAGATAAATGTACAGTCATCTACATCGGTAGATCCAATATGGAACATAATTACAGAATGGGTGAGAACAATATTAGAAAGATAGATAAGGAAAGGAACAGAGGGGTTATAACAGATCATACAGGTAAAGTGAGTGAGCAAGTCCAGGTATATCAGTGAAACAGGCAAATGCAATGTTAGGTACGATAAAAATAAATATTAAACATAGTAGCGAGGAAGTGATCGTCAAACTGTATAAAAGATTAGTTAGACCTAGATTCGAGTACTGTGTACAGGTGTGAAGTCCTTATCATATAGGGGATATAAACATGCTGGAAAGGAAATAACAAAGGGCGAAAAGGCTGATATTGGGATTATGGAATTACAGTTATGAAGACAGAGAAAAACATGTCTACAGTTTCTAGAAAAGAGAAGTAATCGAGGTGATAATACAAGTTTATAAGATAATCAAAGATAAGGATAAATGAGACTATAATGTTTTTTTCAAAATACAACCTCCTACAAGAATAAGAGGGAATAGCTACAAATTAACTAAACAGAGCTCCAGATTTGATATTTGGAAATATTTTTTTAGTCAGACAGCGGTAAATGCTTAGAATGCATTGCCACAGGAAGTAGTGGGGGCAGGGACAGTTAATGCATTTAAAAATAGATTGGATGCGCATAGTTTTTAGAGCGAGGAAATGTAAATAAAACTGGTTGTATACAGACTCTCCAGAGTCTTCTAAACCAGCATAAAGAAGTTAAGTCAAGTAGTATCCACTTTTCCGTCATATCTGACATTAGGTTGATACAACCTTAGGGTAGGAACCTGCAGCTGAGTTTTTCGTTTTCGTTTTTCTTTCGGCGTTGTCTTCTTCATTCACCGATGTTATAGGTTCCACACATTCGCTGCTAAATAACAGATAACAGAAGCCGTTCATCTGTGGCGCAAATCAATAGTGGGACGGCCATCTTTTTACTGCAATTATGACGTTATGTTGTTCGTCTGCATCGTGATAGCATACACAGGACACTCCTGGCATCCTTAGCAACCATATTAACAAGTTATAATAGAAAGGCATTGTTTTTCTCACTTCTATCGCACTTTTAAGGATTTCATTTCTTCTTCTTTTTCTTCATCGTACGCAGTCAGACATCAACCTTTATTTTTTCAAAAAAGCAGTGGTCATCCTGAGGCTGTCGACACTGCCATAGAGCTTGTCTAGTGTTGCCACTGGTGATGGCCACATCTGCTCTCTCTGATCCTCGTATGTTCGGTTTCCCATTTGGTCATGTATCTAGCTCTAAAAAGCCGTTTTGACTCTTCGTATGTCATACTAGTATCTGGTTGTGATAGTCTTGTACCTTCTTTTACCAGTCTGTCTGCCTCCTCGTTGCCTTGGAGGTTGCAGTGGGATGGAACTCACTGTACCACTACTTAAGGATTTTATTTGAATCCCCCTCGTGCATTTGGTTGTGCCTGTGATACAGAAACGCCAAGTCATCGTCCAATTACTTTTCATCACTTTAATTGAAGTGCCGTCTCATCGAAGACGGTTTGCCGCAATGGAGCTCTAATACCCCCTTTCTCGTGTCTTTACTACACTCTGCCTGACTGACATTACTCCATATTTTCATGTGGCTCTCCCATTTATAACGCTGCCAGCCTCTTAACCTTCCCCTCCGGTATTGTTTTTAAAAAAATATATCGATTCTTTTTATATAATCAAAATATTTGACTTGCCTAAGTTTTTATTTTTATTTTGGACAAAAGTTCTCTACCCATGCCTACTCTAGACAGAACATCGCTGTTTGTTTATTTCTCTTTCCACGAAATTATACACAAATTTCTGTATAACCACATTTCGAGGGCCTCTATTTTGTTCTCCATTTGTTCATTGTCCATGTTTCTGCACCATACAATAATGTTGGATTCATATTACACCTGATGAGTCACATTTGTATTGATTATTTCCCTGGATGACAATATGTTCCTCATCATGTTAAATACGCAACGGGTCATTCCAATGCTCTTCGTTACTCCTCTCTCACATCTACCCTCACCTGTATTTACCTTTCCCAGATACAAGTAGCTGTCTACCTGTTCTAGTATCCCGTCATTCACCTGTATATTAGTTTTGGTCTGCACATTTGTTGTGGGGAATAACATAACTTTTGTTTTATTAATGTTAGTGTCTAAACTATATTCGATACTTCTGGTGTTTTATTAATGTTTGTGTCTAAACAATATTCGATACTTCTGGTGTTTTATTAATGTTTGTGTCTAAACAATATTCGATACTTCTGGTGTTTTATTAATGTTAGTGTCTAAACAATATTCGATACTTCTGGTGTTTTATTAATGTTAGTGTCTAAACAACATTCGATACTTCTGGTGTTTTATTAATGTTTGTGTCTAAACAATATTCGATACTTCTGGTGTTTTATTAATGTTAGTGTCTAAACAACATTCGATACTTCTGGTGTTTTATTAATGTTAGTGTCTAAACAACATTCAATATTTCTGGTGTTTTATTAATGTTAGTGTCTAAACGACATTCGATACTTCTGGTGTTTTATTAATGTTAGTGTCTAAACAACATTCAATACTTCTGGTGTTTTATTAATGTTTGTGTCTAAACAACATTCAATACTTCTGTTGTTTTATTAATGTTTGTGTCTAAACAACATTCAATACTTCTGGTGTTTTATTAATGTTAGTGTCTAAACAACATTCAATACTTCTGGTGTTTTATTAATGTTTGTGTCTAAACAACATTCGATACTTCTGGTGTTAACTGTTTCCACAAGTTATTGCACCTTTTTCTACATTTCAGCCAGCAATATAGTGCCATAAGCACATCTCAAACTGTTGATTATTCTTCCCTTGATGTTACTTCCAAGCATTCCTTCAACCTGTCTGAAGATTTTCTTTGTGTAAAGGTTATAGAGACAAGGTGACAACACATCTACCTACCTAACCCTTTTTTGGATATCAATACACGTTGTCTTCTGAAGTCGGATGTGCTGGACCGAGAGGTGCACATATCGCAGTCAAGCTGTAAACTACGACACAACGCATTCCATTCTCTGGACTACATTCTGCTACTTAAGCCCGTTTCAGGGTTAGGAGATTTAGAACGAACGAAGCTAAGCCAGTATACGTTGAATAATTCTTCCTAGATATTACAGTTGCAATGGTCGGTTCATGATGGCAATATTTCCGGAAAATCCCAGGGTTGATCGCTGAAGGAGGGAGTTCGTGCTTCGTGCGATGCTCTCGGCATCGTTCTGTGGAGATAGACCGAGCCAGATGGGGAGAGACACATCATCATGTAGCTTGTCCTTTGTAGAACGTCGCTCGCTCCCATCACAGTCTGTCTGAAAGAAACTCGATCTCTTGCCAAAACTCCAGCCTCCGCCACAGTCAAACTCAGGCATTCCTGGATATCTTGGTGCCATCGTCTTCTTGGTCTACCCCTTCCTCTTTTGCCTGGCACCATACCTTCCATCACCGTCCTCTAAAGACCGTTGTGTCTCTTGATGTGACCAAAAGTATTTGCATTTTCTAGCCAAAATGGAATTGATAAACCAGTTCTCCTCTATGTTCAACTCTTGCCGAATGTCTACATTTGTTGTTTTTTCTCTGTCCAACATATTCTGAGGATCTGTAACATTTTGACTCGAAAGATTCGATTCTTTGTCTAGAAGTTTTGGTAATCGTCCATGATTCACAGCCATAAGCTGCCACAGGAAAAACACAGGCTCTCAAGACTTTGACTTTTATCATTTTGTTGGTGCTCTGGCATAATTTCTTCAGGTTGTTCAGTCTCTGCATTGCCATAGCTAGTCTTTTTCTGGGGAGACACATGGGGATTTAAAAAGAATTGTTTATTTTATGTGTTTGTCTCACTAGTTTATACTGGCGGAGGCGCGCATATTCCACCCCAGACCGTAGTCAATTTGGACGATATTAAGACGCATAAACCAGTGCTTGGATTCGTGTGCGTATCTGTTTGTACCTAACATGGTGTTTCCGTGATCTTCCTTTCGTTGTCCCTCGTAGGTATTTGGTTGCTATTTTCATTCTCTTGTGTTCCTCGGTTTACCCAGTCGAGTATCTGATGCAAAATATGCACAATTGTTTTCCTGGGACCATTTTGGGAATGAGTATATTGATTTTCCTTCATAATTGATCCGGAACCCGTTTGTTTATTTATTTATTATGAAGTCAAGCCTTTACCTTTAACCTTTAGCGGTTGCCACCTGTTCCCTGTATGTGTTACTGTTTAGTCTAATATCTTTATCATACAGATTAATTTCTTTTGGTAATTTATTTTAATTAAAAAGTAATGAAATTCCAAATTCGATTCTTCTACAAATAACCTCAGATCCCTCTTTTTTTTTTAACGACTCCTAGTATATCTTCCTCGTTCATCCTCGGATCAAAATCACGGGTTCTCTTACAAAGGACAGCTTTGTTTGTAAGGCTGTTTTATCTCCATACAGCTTTTGGATCAGTATGTTTCACCTGACACAATCGAGTCACAGGCTCCATTGATACAGTCAAACTGATCCTCTCCCTTAGTGTCCTATACGGCTGGGCGGTGTTCTGGTATTTGTGAACCCCCGAACCATTTACCTCTATGTATGTCACACGTTCCAACTACTTTTAAATATTACAAATTTGCTCGGAGTGCGATTTACCCATAACACCGGCCATGGTTAGGCGGTTCATTAAGAGCAGCATAGATGGCGTCTAGGAGGTTGCGGATCTACTTTTCTCTAGTGTTTGAGTCTCATAATATGGACTCGCACATCGTTTAACCACCCTCTGTGGCACTTGTCAGAACGCAGCGGAGTAATAAGCTGCTAAATTATAGAACTGGGACCTGCCCCCTGTAGAAGTACAGGTCGACTACGAACTGACATCTTGCTACATGACACCGGTCTAATCCCTGCTATCAAAACGCTCAAGTTGACCACGCTGTAAATGAGTACCCATCATTGCATTTAGGAATGGAAATATAGTTTCTTCTTTGGTTTTCGTTCTGAAATGGACTTTGAGTTGTAGTATTGTAGTTTCCTATTGTTGTATCATATTGTAGTATCGTATTGTAGTATCGTATTGTAGTATCATATTGTTTTATCGTACTGTGGTATTCTATTGTAGTATCGTATTGTAATATCTTAGTGTTGTATCGTATTGTAGTTTCATATTGTGGTATTTTATTGTAGTATCGTATTGTAGTATCGTAGTTTTGTATCGTATTGTAGTTTCCTTTTGTTGTATCGTATTGTAGTATCGTAGTGTTGTATCGTATTGTAGTATCGTAGTGTTGTATCGTATTGTAGTATCGTAGTGTTGTATCGTATTGTAGTATCGTAGTGTTGTATTGTAGTGTTGTATCGTATTGTAGTATCGTAGTGTTGTATCGTATTGTAGTATCGTATCGTATTGTAGTATCGTAGTGTTGTATCGTATTGTAGTATCGTAGTGTTGTATCGTATTGTAGTATCGTAGTGTTGTATCGTATTGTAGTATCGTAGTGTTGTATCGTATTGTAGTATCGTAGTGTTGTATCGTATTGTAGTATCGTAGTGTTGTATCGTATTGTAGTATCGTAGTGTAGTATCGTAGTGTGGTATCGTATTGTAGTATCGTAGTGTTGTATCGTATTGTAGTATCGTAGTGTTATTTCGTATTGTAGTATCGTAGTGTTGTATCGTATTGTAGTATCGTAGTGTTGTATCGTATTGTAGTATCGTAGTGTTGTATCGTATTGTAGTATCGTAGTGTTGTATCGTATTGTAGTATCGTAGTGTTGTATCGTATTGTAGTATCGTAGTGTTGTATCGTATTGTAGTATCAGGCTGGGGCGTCTCAGCTAGAGTGAGAGGGCAGGTCGCTGGTGAGCGGAATGGGTCATACACGTCAATGGTCTCTAGTTTGAGAATGGAGATGGAAGCAGTGGCCCCAGCATTAAGATGGCTATCTGAGACCCCTGGTAATTACAAGGGCGGTCATCGTCACAGACGCGCAAACTGTACTTCAGATAGGTACGAGTGGATAGCAGCTGTTGAGGCTTAAAACCTCCAGGGGTTGACATGGATCTACTGTGCTGGTCATACTGGAGTGTTCAGGGCAATGAAAGAGCTGGCATCTTTGCGTCACACGCTCCCATCATGGGCACGTTAGTGATGGATAAAAGTGACATTTTCTTCTTCTTCTTCGTTCGTTCTCAATCTACCACTACCAAACCCTGAAAGGGCTTAAGTAGCAGAATGTAGTCCAGAGAACGGAATGCGTTATGTCGTAGTTTACAGCTTGGCTGCAATATTTGCACCTTTCGGTCCAACATCCGACTTCAGCAAGCATTTCTTGAGTACAGGGTTAGCATTCCTTCTTCGATCCCTTCTCCTTAGCCAGTCTGCCCTGCTGCAGCCTGTTATCCAGGATCACCGCGTGGAGGTGTAGAAGGGTCTTGGCAGCTATGGTTCGCTGGCCCTGATGCTAGCTGCTCAGCATCTTGATCCCAAAGTGACATGTTGAAATCAATTAATGACCGTCTGTTGGATGAGGACACCGAAATAGACGAACCAGTAATCCGTTGACTGCAAAGTTTCCACATCAAACGAAGTTTGAGAGGACGGAGCAGGAGCGTGTACAACCAGCGAGCTATAGGGACCATCAGCATCCAGACCCTGCGCCATTTTCTGAGAGAGACTGAGTACATATGGGTATTCCCGGAATGCAGTAACGTCGATTCTTAGAAACAGAATCGTAGTTTACCTTCACCACGCATTAAAAAATCGAGCCTGTGATGGTATTGAATGGCAATAATCAATTTAAAAAAACATACGGGTAATGGCTGAGAAACCACAGCAAATCAAACAACAAAACGAAGTCTACGTTACGGTCATAAGGCCTTCACCTGGGACAAATCATGAACGAAAACAAACTAACACGCTACAACTAAAACCGAGCAATGATGTATAACGGCGAAACAATATGCTGGCTACCAACTCAAAACCGTATTGTATCCCCGTCACGCATCGTGTCTCGCCTTTCGGTGTGATTCGTTTGGGGGGGAAGGGGGGGGGGGGTGTGGTTGGTTAGTTTTGCATTTGTCCTGGTGTGGTCACTGAGCCATTACCTATGTCTGATTTATCAACTTCTACAAGCAGAACTGTGCTGTGATATTGTATCCTGTTCTTCGTTCTCTTCTACTTCTTGTGTTTCTCTTTAGTATTTATTTTTTTTCTTCTTACCTGTCTTCTTCTTTTTCTTCTACTACTTTCTTCTTCTCTAGGCTTCTCTTTTGAACTTATTTTTCTTCGTCTATTCTGTTTCTTCTTCTACATCTTCTCCTTCTCATCTCTATTTCTTCTCATATCTTTTCTTCTTTCTTCTTTGCCATCTCCTGCCTTTCACCTTTCTGCTTATTATTTGGCGTTCGTCCTGAAAATGACATAGTTTACAGCGAGCCTGCAGCATTTGCCTTTCTGCCCAAAGCATCCGATTTTTAGCTGACTATTTTTTGTATAGCGGTTTTGGTCAAGCAAATCATACATATCAGGCATAATAGTCAGGTTCTGGCAAAATAAACTGATCAGACAGGTTAGATTCCCGCAAAATATACTGATAAGACATGATAGTCATGTTCTGGCAAAACATACTGATCAGATATGATAGTCACGTTCTGGCAAAACATACTGGTCAGATATGATAGGTTCTGGCAAAATATACTGATCAGACATGATAGTCAGGTTCTGGCAAAATATACTGGCCAAGACCCTCACCTCGACTTCCTCGTAGAACTCCATTGGAAACGGTTTGTTATTCTTGGTAGTCTGGCTAACAAGGTGGGGCGTCGACGTTATTCCCGTAATAGAGAGCGATACGCAAATGAAGCCAATCATAGCAGAACCGACTGGAGGACCCCGGTCCACCATCAGCACGCTGGGGATGTCAGGAAAGTTCCTGTAACCTGCCACTAAGCGTCCTTTTCAAGGCTCACACAAGAGTCAGCATATTTAATGTGAGCATCATTATTATTGTAGCGCTAAAATAAGGCGAGGCTGTGGCGGCACTGTAGACATCTAGTGTAAAAAACATAAAGTGACAACAAAATATTTTAAAGATACCGCAATGAGACGGAAACATACACGAATAATTAAGTTGTTGTTGTTTTTATTGATCCAGCAATTTCCAATAGTAACTGATATTTTCACTTCGCGGCTCAGAGCATTGCTAACTTCTCTATGATTAAACAAAAATGACCATTACCATTTCAGTTTCTAATTTATTTCACATCTGTTTTACGCAAAGGCACGTCTTCTCTAATTCTTCAAAACCTTTTGGGGTAGCTCATCCTATCCTGTCGATTCTAACGCTTCGGTACTGATAACCATAGAAAGCCGTTATCAGTGAAGTTATTAATGTTCGAACTTACTAAACGGCAAGATCACGCCCATTGTCGTAGGTGGACCAATACCTAATAAATGATGATTCTTTATGTATTTGGCTGATAGGTGCAAAAGACAGTACATCAAAAGGGATCGAAGTGCTGTGCAGTGCATGGGCTGCAGCTGTCAGCGACTCATTGCTGTTAGCGTCAGCGACTCATAGCCGACTGTTAGCGTCAGCGACCCATAGCTGACTGTTAGCGTCAGCGACCCATAGCTGACTGTTAGCGTCAGCGACCCATAGCTGACTGTTAGCGTCAGCGACCCATAGCTGACTGTTAGCGTCAGCGACTCATAGCTGACTGTTAGCGTCAGCGACCCATAGCTGACTGTTAGCGTCAGTGACTCATAGCTGACTGTTAGCGTCAGCGACTCATAGCTGACTGTTAGCGTCAGCGACTCATAGCTGACTGTTAGCGTTAAGTCCAACAAACCAGAACTGCCAAAACCTTTCTACGCCTCCACGCGGTGATCCTGGATAACAGGCTGCAGCAGATCAAACTTCGCTAGAAAACAACGAGGCATCAACTTTTAGGGATTATTTCTCAAGATCATACTTTTAGGGATTATTTCTCAAGATCATACTTTTAGGGATTATTTCTCAAGATCATACTTTTAGGGATTATTTCTCAAGATCATACTTTTAGGGATTATTTCTCAAGATCATACTTTTAGGGATTATTTCTGTCCACACACTCTTGTTTCATTTCACTCTGTCCAACAATCACTCTCTTGTTTCATTTGACTCTGTCCAACAACCACACTCTTGCACAACTTTCACATGCGCCTTCAGAGTGAGACCCTTCCATTACACTTTGTGGTTGAGCTGGCTTCTGAGAGCGCACAAACCTAGCATATGTACATACAGACGCCCACATGCATCCAAGCACTGGTTTATGCGTCTTACTATCGCCCAATTGACTACGGTCTAGGGTGGAACTGGCGTGCCTCCGCCAGTAGAAACTAGTGAGACAAACACGTACAATTTTAAAAAAAAATTAAAAACAGCTAAGGAGAAGGGATATACTAGTCTGGTACACATCAATGTCTGCTGAAGTCAGATGTGTCAGAACGAAAAGTGAAAATGTCGCAGTCAAGCTGTAAACTACGACACAGCGCATTCCGTTTTCCTGACATCCTGGTGCTTGCAAAGTCCTTGTTAGATCTTGGTGGCAGGAGATAGAGACGACAAAGAAGAAGAAAAAGAAGAAATACAGCGAGAAACGACAAGGCAACAAGTCAGCAGAGAGACAAACAAAGTAAACGAAGAGTGCGATGAATGTGTAAAAATATGTCGCGATGACTTGAGCCCGTATCTCTTAGACCAGGTGTAGAAGATTCACACTTGACTCCAAGCAGATAAAGATAGAATGTGGTGATCTCTGACCCCTTCTACGCGCTCTATCTGGTCTCTTTGTTAGCATTCAACACTCCGCCCTTTGATATTGTTTCAGATAACGTGGTCAAACCTGTACTAATGGTGTGTGTCTATTTCCGAGAGGGTCTGCTTCAACAGGTGTGGAGTCTCCTGACTTTATAAACTTATATTCCCAGGATTGGAACACACGCAAGAAGTGTTCTTGTTAGTTATGATAACCGGTTTTTTTTTCAAATTGTGTAATGACATTTCAAATCTTCTTTGTAGTATGAGGCGTGTTCAAATGAAACCGGACTAACCCGCAACAAAATGAACACAGCAGTGAAAAACTGGACAACCATGTTTAAAGAAGCACGTGAAAGATCTCCCGAGACCAGGTCAGGCGCATATTTTTGCGTCAGAAAATGTATTCGCCAAAATTGATGCAGAAATTCGGGTAGACCGTCGGCGTAGCTTACGTTCGACACACTTTTGTCACCATACACTGCCTGCATTCTGCGATGAATGTCAACTGGTCGAAATTCTTCAGCTGTTAGGAACCAAATCACCGCTCGCGGACGGATTCCGTATCAGTCCCGCCATGTTTTCAACGGTCTGCTGAAGAAACTATGATTAGGAACAAAATAAAATTTTGCAAACTTGACGGTTGGTATGTACTGTATACTTCAAAAGGGACGTCATCATGCGCATCGTTGCTGTTGTTGAATGCCCACAATGAGTAGGATTACTCTTTTGTGCGTCCTAAAAAGGATGTTGAGTGGTGGGTTGTCGTAACTTTCCTCACATCCCGAGAAACTGATGAAGATGGACTGGGGTCCTCCAGACGGTTGTGCTATTCTTGGCTTCATCTGCGTGTCGCTCACTACTACCGGGATCATGTCGAACCTCACCTTGTTAGCCAGACTTTGTCCTCGACAACAGCCCGTTTCTAGGTTGACCAACGAGGACGTCAGGTGAAGGTCTTGGCCAGTATATTTCTCCTGACCCTGGCTAACATTGTCTGATCAGTGTGTTTTACCTGACCAGACGTTAACCTCATCGTCCCGTCAGGTGAGGATCTTGGTCAGTATATTTTTCCTGACCCTGGCTAACATTCTCTAATCAGTATGTTTTGCCTGACCAGACGTTAGCCTCATCGTCCCGTCAGGTGAGGGTCTTGGCCAGTATATTTCTGCTGACCCTGGCTAACATTCTCTGATCAGTGTGTTTTACCTGACCAGACGTTAGTCTCATCGTCTCGTCAGGGGAGGGTCTTGGCCAGTATATTTCACCTGACCCTGGCTAACAGTCTCTGATCAGTATGTTTTGCCTGACCAGACGTTAGTCTCATTGTACCATCATGCGCATAGTAAGAATGTTCACTTGGTGCAGCTAGGTCCGGTTTCATTTGAACACGCCTAACACTAATCGATACAAAAAAAATACCATATATTAATTAAGTAATCCTATGTTTGAACCATCCAATGCACCTGTCAATCAAACCGCCCCGTTCTCTAAACAATACCGTCAATCAGACCGTCCCAGAATTTTGTTCGTTCCTTGAGGCTTTCCTCTTAACAACTTTACCTATAACCGTTTTCTCTTACTTAAGAAAATATGTTTTTTTCTCTCCGGTTTTGTTGTTAAGCGATTTGTGTCATTTTCCTGCGTCATTTTACAACATAAAGAGAAATTCCTAGTTCCTTTTATCTTCTATTTTTTGTTACAGTAAATTTGGCAGCGCTTTTCTGCAGTTATGTGAAACTCGATTTTTTTTGGTTTTGCCTCGGGACTCTCACTTAATTTTATTGCTTTATGTTCCTTATTGTTTTTATAACATTAAATAAAGATTGCTATTTGTCGCGTGACTTCCGTGAAATAAAATCAATTCACAGGTCCTCTTCGATTCCATTTGTACTATATTTTTTAAAGTTGGTATGTTTATATATAATTTGCGAATAAAGCGACAAGTCGAACTGAAATTTTCACTGAACATTTTATGGCTAATTTTTAGATCAACGCATCATATTTCAAGTCACTACCACGTTCCCTATGCGAGTTATTGGCATATTACTGTAGCGAGACTTGGAGGATTTACACTAAACAGGAACGGCGGTTGAACACCTTTCACATGAGGTGTCTACAGCGTATATTGGGGATTGGGTGGCAAGAGAGAGTGTCACATAATACGGTCTTACAGAGAGAAAACACTCGATGTTCAGCCAGCTACGTCTACGGTATTTCGGACATGTTTATCGCATGGAAGACGAGAGGCTGCCAAAGGATCTCCTTTATGGACAGCTAGCCGCTGGAGAATGAGAAGAATCGGCCGCCCCACACTGCGATTCAAAGACCTATGCGGAGGGATAAGAAGCCATGGGACATTCTTTCCTAGGGCTGGGAAGAAATTTCTAGACTGCTAGTGTCAGGGCCAGCGAATCAGAGCTGCCAAGACCCTTCAACAATTCCATGGGGTGATCCTGGATAACAGGATGCAGCAGGGCAGACTGGCTACGTAGACGGGACCAAAGAGGGAATGCTAGCTCGGTACTCAAAAAATGAATGCTAAAGTTGGCTGTGTTGGACCGAAAGGTGCAAATATCACAGTCAAGCTGTAAACTACGACACAACGTATTCCGTTCTCTGGACTACATTCTGCTACTTAAGCCCTTTCAGGGTTTGGTACCGGAAGATTGAGAACGAAGCCAAGCCAAGCCATGCTGGCGTACAATCTAGTTGCGTTTTGCCATCAAGCAAACATTATCAAACAGTCTTAGAACATGCCGTAGCTGCTTGGCGGATCTGTGTTCTCGTGGCAACAATCCGGCCACAGCTTAAACACACACTACTGACCTGTCCATGAGCACCCAAGCAAACACTAGAACATATTCTGCAAGAATGCCCTGCATATGAACACAAAGAGGCGGTCTAGTCTGGTGGAGCAGTCATGCTCGAAAAGCTGTGGGGGACCGGCGAAGACCTGAAACGCACAGTGATCCTCATCCTCAGTTGATCGATGAAGAAGAAGAAGAATTGAACTGTCCAACATTAGTTAATTAGTTTAGTTCAGTTAGTTTTCTTTCCACGTGTGCCGTTTAGCGTCGCGGGGAGCTCGAGTCGTGTATCCTGCGCCAAGTGCGTTTCGTCGGTCAATGTGAGCCCTTGTCGTTGCACAATCACTCTAATGTCATCTATCCACCTACCTCACGGCCGCCTCCCTGCCCTGTAGCCAGATCTACCAGCATTGTAAGCCATCAGTGGAAGATGATGAGGGTGCATTCTCATAAGATGACGAAACCAACTTATTTTCTGCCTGGAAATGTATCCGACACAAGACGTAGTGCCGACCATACTTCGAATGTCGTCGTTCCGCATTCTGTCTCTTCTGGTAACACCGATGACTTTCCTCAAACACTTCATTTCACAAGTCGAAATTCTGCTGTCGCGCGCCCTGGACAGAGGCCATGTTTGGCACTGGTAGCGTAGAATCAGCATAAATAAACTGTTTCTCAGCTGTTGCTTTGTTGCCAAACATTTACTGTTGAAAAGAAAGAACACGTGGTGGCACACTGCGTGAGAAGATGTACGGCAACGTCAAGAACCTTGAGATGACTGCTTCTTTTGTTAGAGCCGTTGATGTGGATATCTGATGTCGAAATCGAAGAGGGAAGACAGAGCAGAAACTGTCCTAAGATAGTTATAGTTTACGAACCTCTGCCATAGTTTCATGTCACTGAGACACGTAGTTTATTTCCCCGTTCAGATCTCAAGTGGGCCAGACTTTTTTCAACAAGCAGCCAAACGTGGGTTGACGTTTTGTTCGTGCATTTATTATTCGATGCCAGTGAAGATTTACTGTTTAACGATCGATCATATACGTATGAACATGCCAGGAGGCAACACGAAATGGTAAAACACATGATCAAATCGTAATCACAAAACTAAACAACATTATATAAATCTGGAGACCTTAAGTCGTCTATCCTGCGGCAAGTGCGTTGCGGCGGTCCATGTGGGCCGGTGTCGCTGCACAATCACTCGAATGTCATCTATCCACCTGCCTCGCGACCGACCCCTTGCCCTGTAGCCAGATCTACCAGGGTTGTAAGCCATTAGTGGAAGTTAACGAGGGTGCATTCAAATGAGATGACCAAACCAACTTATTTTCTGCCTGGAAATGTATTCGACGCAATACGTAGTGCCGACCATACTTCGAATGTCCTCAAATAACATTTGAAACACTTTGAGAGCTTATACAGATAGAAGTTTCAGCGGAGCAACAATGCTCGAAAACCTGTTCGTTGGGGGGGGGGGGGGGGGGGGGGTTTCCTGCGAAGACCAGCAAACGCGGCCTACTTCGTGAATCTCACGAGACTAGCATCAGTTGTTAGATGAATGGGAAAACTAATAAAAACAGTAGAGATCTCCTTATTTGAATGATTCGCCTCTGGTTCTTCTTCTTCTTCTTCTTCGTTCGTTCTCAATCTCCCACTACCAAACACTGAAAGGGCTTAAGTAGCAAAATGTAGTCCAGAGAACGGAATGCGTTGTGTCGTAGTTTACAGCTTGGCTGCGATATTTGCACCTTTCGGTCCAACACATCCGACTTCAGCAAGCATTTTTTGAGTACCGGGTTAGCATTCCCTCTTTGATCCCTTCTCCTTAGCCAGTCTGCCCTGATGCAGCCTGTTATCCAGGATCACCGCGTGGAGGTGTAGAAGGGTCTTGGCAGCTATGATTCGCTGACCACTGCAGCTCTTGCGCTGCTCAGCATCTTGATCCCGCCTCTGGTTCAATTTTAACCGCTCATTTTTTAAAATATTATGATTATTTTTATTTACCTTCACTTAAGCCTACTTAACTTTCAGCTAACACTACATAAGTAAGTCCCATAAGACCAGCCACTGCCGCCGGAGATAAAGTAATAGATACGCAACGTCACAGATTGTATGAGGGAGGCCAGTCCCATTCCTGGCTGCCTTTATTTTTCTAACCTAATTAGGTTAGGTGTCAATTTGCAAATGAACCCCGTTACAGCTGGATCGACTTGATTGGAACGTGTCATTAGCGAGACTTGAACCTCGTCACGATGTTGCGACAAGCGAGTGCTCTACCGCTGAGCTAATCAAACATATGTATATGTACGAGACGTGTTCAAATGAAACCGGACCAAACTGCAAGAAGTGAACATACGCACGAAGTGCATGATAACGTCACTTCTGGTGTAAACAGCACATACCAACCGTCAAGTTTGCACAATTTCATTATCCTCCGATTCATAGTTTCCTCAGTAGACCGTTGAAAACATGGCGGGTGTGATACGGAATCAGTCCAGAGTTGATCAGCGAGCGATGATTCGGTTTCTAACACCTGAAGAATGTCGACCAGTTGACATTCATCACAGAATACAGGAATATATACATACATACATGTAGACGAGGTAAAAATCGAACGAACATTCCGTCCCGATATCAATGCGTAATGCTTACTCGGGAATCAATACTCCTATCTCCTTTGGTCCCTTTATGCTTCAGATGGAATCACCCAACGTCTTAACCTACCTGATTTCCCCTGGGCGAAAATGGGAGCTGGCGATAGTTTAGTTCTCCTGTCGTGTGGTTAGAATGACAGTCCCGGTTCCTTGAGAAAAATCTTCTGGGGGGGGGGGGGGGGGGGTGTGCCTGATTAGGATTGAAGGCGGAAGCATATTATCTATCTGGTGTTCAGAGAGTATTGATAAGGAAATTGAATTGGTTAAATTAAAACAGACATTATTTCTTCTCAGATCAAAGAAGAAAGAATAGTGCAACAAAGAAGGGGGACATGGTTAAGGGACAAGGCTAACCACCAGAAGGAGCTGGGTTCGCTACCCAATCACATCACCGGCTGATACCTCGGGAAAGCAAACTCGTAGAAAATGCAGAAGGAAGCAGACCTTACCTAAAATGAATGGCAAAGTCGGATGTACTGGGAAGTCATGCGCAAAATAAAAAGAAAGTGCAACGCAGAGCGACTTACACAAAAGAGAAATGAGGCAACAACAACAAAATGGGACACAGCAACAACACACGCCGAAACAAAACATTTAGGATGACGCACGTACAGATCAAAATGAAGAAGAGGCCACCTTGTTGATACATAAAATGACGCCTATTTCCAACTCTCCAGACGAGATCTTCAGCTCATCTTCCGGTTGCACACAAGACACAACAGATTCAGATGTTATGTTTATGATAAATTTAAGATCGGTACTACGGACTTTTGTATCTGGGGCACATCTCCCATTCCTTAAGGATGTAAGGAAATGTACGTCAGCCCGACACTTCACGCCCTTTCTAGGATGCACAAAAAGGGTTAGTTAGTTTTCTTTTCACTTGTGCCATTGAGCGGCGTGGGGAGCTTAAGTCGTCTATCCTGCGGCAAGTGCGTTGCGTCGGTCAAAGTGAGCCAGTGCCGCTGCACAATCACTTGAATGTCATCTATCCACCTGCCTAGCGGTGGGCCCCTTGCCATGTAGCCAAATCTACCAGCATTGTGAGCCATCAGTGGAAGATGATGAGGGTGCATTCTCATGAGATGACCAAACCAACTTATTTTCTGCCTGGAAATGTATTCAGCACAAGAAGTAGTGCCGACCATACTTCGAATGTCGTCATTCCGCATTCTGTCTCTCCTGGTAACACTGATGACTTCCTCAAACACTTCATTTCACAAGTCGACATTCTGCTCTCACACGCCCTGGACAAAGGTTATGTTTGGCACTGGTAGCACAGAATCGGCATAAATAAACTGTTGATCAGATGTTGCTTTGTTGCCAAACTAATGCTCGGGTGTCTAATGAGGATTGGTGATCATTCACCGCAGATGCTTTCTTCCTTCCTTTCCGTGTCCAAGCACCAGGTTATATATCTTGCATCCAGTATCCATCGACATGGATTGCCTCGTCATTTGCCTCCTGTATGTCGCACCTATTGCATGTTTCCTGGAAGTTGGGGCAGGTCATCAGGTGGTCTGGGTCCTGTATCGCGCCACAATCACGTGTGTCATCATCTGTGTATCCACATCGTTTCATATTCCTCTTGCACCGTGATACTCCAGTTCGGAGTCTGTTCAGCGACTTCCATGTTGTGTATGGTAGATGATGTCCAGGAGCAGGTTCCTCCCGAAGTTCCATCTCTGGGGCCTGCACCAATTCGTGCCATCTCTCGATACCGCGACTTTCAGGGTTTGTCTGTATGGGGTTTGTTGTTTTTAGAAAGCTATATCTGGATTTGAGTCTTGTGTTTTGTACCTGATGTCCAAACATTGGGTGCCTTATGTCGTGCTCCTGTTTTTCTCATTCGATTTCTGCTTTTTTAGGATTGGGGGGGGGGGGGGTGTGCTATGCCAATAATAGGGTATATTTTATCAATGGGAGAGCGTTTTAGGCTCCCCCGATACTGTCCGATCCGCCTCATTTATTGCTGTATCAGCTAGTTTCGCATGAGCTGCTTTTTTCCAGACTGGCGCAGCGAATTCAGCTACTGAGAAACACAATGCAAGTGTAGATCCTTTCTGACACATAGTCTGAATTTCTCTTGCTGTCTACCGAAAAAAATACTGCCCAAATACTTGAACTTATGAGCCTGTTGAAGAGCAATATCATGTACACGTATCTTAAGTGGTCCAGGTGTTCTACTGATCCTCATAGTTTCTTTCCTTCTCGCTAATTCGTATGTTATATTTAGCACAGGTAGTCGCAAGCGCGTTCAAGTGGTTTTGCACTTTATTTACGTCATCGTACAGCAGACAGTGATCACCTGCAAAAAGTAATTCGTGTATTCCATGTATTTGTTAAACAAGAGAATATTGACTGGTCTCTGATGCGATGCCCATGTAGACGTTAAACAAGAGAGGAAACAAAGGGTAAACTTACTTATTGTGGGCCTTCACAACAACAGCAACGTGCCGACTGACCACCTATTACGGTCATGTCAATCGGATACTAGGGAACTGAGTATCACATGACAACAACTAGTGGCCTTCCATGAAAAACTGTACGGCACTACTCATCACCGTGAGTTGACTTCTGCCTTTTTTAGAGTCAATGAAGTGGAGACGGCGTGGGTTAGTGGGTAAGTGACACAGCGCACAACCAGAAGGTGCTGGGTTTGATCCCTCCCCCCCCCCCACCCCCCCCCCCAAAAAAAAGAAGTCCGAAGATGAGGAGGAAGAAGAAGAAAATGTGGAATTCGGCCACAAAGCCTACCCATACGTTATTTCTGGCAAGATTCAATTATTATTATTATTATTATTATAGTTTTTTTTTAAAAGAAGAAGAAGTACAGTATATTCATTTCATCTCTCGGTTGTCAGTTGTGAGATTGACTGACAGACGGTCATGACGGAAAATCGCTTGACTGACAGACGGTCAGGACGGAAGATCGCTTGACTGACAGACGGTCAGAACGGAAGATCGCAAGTTGTCTCCTCCCTCACTGATGTCCGTCATTAAAATGATGTTGACTCGTATTGTAATCATCATCGTAATCATCATTAGTCTCGTAACGTTAAAGGTCATTGAAGCATCAATACTGCAGATTGTTGGATCAGTTTCTCGCCATTTCACTCGGTTTTGTGCCAGGATATCGACGAGTTAACCTCAGCTGTATGATTGTCATTGTTGTGTATTGAGACAGCTGGCGCGTTTCTGATTTTTCTCAATGCTTTCTGCAATATCGGCGTGGTTTAGGCGATTTTGCACCTGGCGGAGCCCACCCCTCTCCAGGCAACGTGTCCCTCCACATTGTCAATTTTTCTTTGAAGTTGACCTCTCTCTCTTTCGGCCAGACACTTCCAGTTTCTGCTGGAGGTATTGCGTACCGGGTTTGTCTTCCCTCAGCGATACCAATTATCTTAGGTAGACTACATTAGGGACTTGTGCAGGCTGTGTCCAGGGACGCCACTTGGTGGTAGAATAGGATCTTGGTCAGCTCTAGTACGCTGCCAATGATGCAACCGGCCAGCTATGAGTCGTTTGCTGCTGTCAGCTCATTCTTCTTCTTCTTCGTACGCTGTCAGACGTCAACTTTAATTTGTTCGAAGAAAGCAGCTGTCATCCTGAGGCCGTCGACACTGCCATAGAGCTTGTCTAGTGTTGCCACTGGTGATGGCCACATGTGCCTTCTCTGGTCCTTGTATGTCGGGCAATTTTGCAGCAGATTTTCAGCGGTCATGCCACCTATCTTCAGTTTATTGAATAGATGGTACCTCAGTCTGTTGTGGCCTGTGCGGAGTCTGAAGACAAACGACCTGCTCTCCTCTGTTCAGCTGGTAATAGGCATAATTTTGTGTGTAGCCATTGGTTGAAAGAATAGTAAACAACCAGGAACACTTGGAAGCTATTGACCTGTGTCGCTTACCTCATGTTTAGGAAAAGTGGTTGAAAGAATGGTAAATAACAGACTATATTGGTGGATGGGAAAGAATAACCTCCTTGAAAGAAACCAAGCAGAGTTCAGACATGGACACCGTACGAATGATCCCTTCTTTATGTTTACACAGCATGTGACGGATGGATTCCAAAATGAAAAATGCACACTAGCAGTGTTTATTGATCTACAGCAGGCATATGACAGAGTCTGGAGGAAGGGCCTTTTGAGGAAAACGAGAATTTAAGAAAAGAGGATCAAATGAATACAGGCCTTCCTGACCAACAGAACCATAAATACCAACTTTGCAGAGGCAACACCAAGTAAAAGAATGTTAGAAGAAGGACTGTCACAGGGAGGTCTCTCCTGTAAGCTGCACCCATTTCTTCATCGATATAAATGACCTCACTAGACATCTAAACGTTTCAACGGCATTGTTTGCTGATGATCTCGCCATTTGGACCACCGACGAATATCCCATTTTGACAAAAGCCAAGATCAACATAACGCTACTAACAATTTCAGTATACTGCAAACTGTTGAAACTAAAGATAAAGTCACAGATAACCATATACACCATCTTCTCCAGCAGTCATAAAGAAGCAAAGAGATCCATTAACATCAAAATGAATGGGGAATTACTAGTAAAAGAGGATGTTTTTCTGGGAGTAACACTGGACAGACAGTTGAAATTTGGTAGCCACATCTGCAGCATCAGAAGTAAAGCAACCAAGACTTGCTAGTACAAATTGGGGAGCTGATAAACTCTTCGGCAACTATTCCTTGGTTATGCACGGCCCGTGATGGACTACAGCCTTTCCACACAGAGTACAAATAACATCTCATCTTTTGACTTGGTGCAGAATCAAGCTCTCAGACTAATTTGTGGGGGGGGGGGGGGGGGGTGGAAAGGTGAGATCAACACTTAGAGCGGCGTGCGAGATAGAAGTCAACATATAACCGCTAGATATCAGGAGAAATGGGGCACTGACTGAAGCGGTAGAGAGATGCAGGAAAAAAGAAAATGACAATTCAAATTGGGTAAAAATAGGCACTTGAAAGCAAAAGAGAAGATTGGAGTAATTGTCCCCACTGGATGTAGCAAAAGAGGAAAGCCATATTTACCATCTACCAGAGGAGAGAGAAACGGAAAAATAGGTTTTTTCGACCACCCACTTGGGAAAATCGTTCTCTGTCAGTCATAAAAACACACCTGACAGAAAAGACGGCCACCAAGGCGACGACACCTAATACCCTGACGACATGTGCCTGGAGACAGTCTCTAGCTACCAGACATCGACAGACCTGGTCTATAAGGATGGATCAGAATTCAAATGTACCCATTTTGTAGGGCGTGGTTTCCAAATGAAATACCTGGATGGATCCATTTAAAAGTTATGTGATTCGTGCGGCGAAAACCGTTCGAATGATAAAGCGGAGGTCAGGGCTATAAAAACAGCTGTTGAGATTTTACACCAGCAGCTATTCCCATCAACGACAACCTTTTCTCTTCTCTTACCTCACTCTGTTTCATTTGACTCTGTCCCACAGTCACACTCTTGCACAACTTTCACACGCGCCCTCGTGGTAAAGCCCTTCCATAGCACTTTGGTTGGGCTAGCTTCTGAGGGCGCACAAACCTAGCATAGGTACATACAGATGCACACATGCATCCAAGCACTGGTTTATGCGTCCTGATATCGCCCAATTGACTACGATCTGGGGTGGAAAATGGCGCGCCTCCGCCAGTAGAAACTGATGAGGCAAACATCAAAGCAAAAAAAAAAAAAAATACACCAACAGCTTGACTTGGGCGAATTGTTGCAGATGGATTTTGTAATTTTAGTGACTCCAAGTCGGTTCTGGAGGCGCTGAAGAACACCCCACACAAAGAAAAGATATTCTTGGTGGGAGAGCGATCAACAACATCATCCCCGCCCACGAGATAAATGCCACCTTGCAATGGACCCCTGGACATAATGGGCTACTAGGGAACGAGATGGCCGACAGATTGACAAAAAACAGGGGCCTTGAAACAACAATTGGATAGACCCTGCAGTAACCACACAGTAAAACGAATCATTAAGCTTACCCATACGACATTTCTGGCAAGATTAAATTATTAGTATATTTTCTTTTAAAGAAGAAGAAGAAGAGTATATTCATTTCATCTCTCGTTTATCAGTTGTGGGATTGATTGACAGACGGTCAGAACGGGAGATCGCTTGACTGACAGACGGTCAGAACGGGAGATCGCTTGACTGACAGACGGTCAGAATGGAAGATCGCTTGATTGACAGCAAAACGAATTATTAAGAACAATACTCGAGAAATCTGGATGAACAGGTGGGCAACGGGAACAACAGGTGGGCGACGGGAACAACAGGTGGGCGACGGGAACAACAGGTGGGCGACGGGAACAACAGGTCGAAGTGTATTTAGCGAAATGTCACAGCCAAAAAGTAACGATGACATAAATAAACTACATTGAAGAGATCAAAGTCTCATCTTTCAGTTCCGAACAGAACATACCTGAGTCAATAGCCACTTGAACCGCATCAATCCCCAGCACCTGCCCTTGTGCAGACATTGCTCTCATCCTGATGAAACAGTTCGACATCTACTCATTGAGTGCAAGCCGCTTGCGGACATGCGGAAAATATTCTTACAAGCACTGCCGACAATTACCAACACACTGTACGGACCAGTGAAACAACTGAAGAAGACCTGTATCTATATCAGAATGGCATTGGGCTGCCAAGAGCAGGTTTGCTCAGCAGCTATGGGATAACAACAAGAACAACGTCCGTTTCAGGGTGCACAAAAGTAACTCTACTCATTGGAAGCATTTGCAAAAAAGAACAATACATTCCCCAACGCACACGTCAGGTACCCATTTACAGTTGGATCAACCGGAGTAGTAGTCTTGCCAGGAAGGAACCACGCCCCGGATTTGTTTCTGTCGGTCCGTGATTTCGAACCCAGGCACGATGCAATCCCAGTCTTAGCAAGCCAGCTCACCGTTGCAGTAAGCGTCAAACAACGTGTGCAGACAAATCCCCACACCCAACAAAGTCAATTCTTCTTCTCCAGCTTTCGTCTGAAGAAGGACGAGCTGCAGCTTGCACCGAGACTACAATATCTGTGTCGTTCGGGCCAACACATCCAGCAGGCTTTTTTGAGGACCGGGGATTCATGGACGTTGATATCTTGCAGCGAGCGAAAAAATCCGTCTCACAAAGACATCCACAATCTGACTGTTCTGGATTCGTGGATGTGGATCTCTTACAGCTAGCAACACAACCCGCCTAACAAAGATTCCACGGACACACGACTATGATGGATTCGTGAATGTGGATATATGATAGCAAGCGAGAATTATAAAAACAAATAAATGTTTTTTAAAAACTAAGTTTTTTTCAGTACAAACTTTTCTTAATTCAAAGACTGTATGTTGTTTGTTTTCGAGCGCTTCGAAAGTGTCTTTTTCGATTATCAGATCACATTAGTGGAAGCTGTACACAGTTCCAGCTCTCTAATGTATGAGGAAGTTGGTTAAAATGGGAGAAATAGAAGTCCCCACAAACGGACAACGGTCAAGTAAATTACGAGGGACGTTCAAATCAAACCGGAACTTTTTGTTCTAGTTCTACCTAAATATGTTATAGCGTGCTGGAACTACTATCATTAGTTAGGGGCACTTGTGTCCTATTACTGCTGGGTGGTCCATTTGCCATTGGCCAGCCACGTGACAGATAAATAAAAATGGCGGACAAACTGTTACTGCTTGCATGGAACATCGTGTTGTGATGGAGTTTAATGTGAAAGAAGGCGTGAAACCTACGGAAATTTACAGAAGACTGCAATTAAAATACGGTGATGAGACACGCAGCTGTCAATCACAATACGGTGATGAGACACGCAGCCGCAGTAAGACATTTCAATGGTGTAAATGTTTTAGAGAAGACCGTATATCCGTGAGTGGTAATCTCGGCCGTGGGGGCTCTCAATCCGACCACAGTCATTCCTGTGAATATCCAGATTATGGACATCTTATCCTGGATGTTGATTTTCTACCCGGTGGTGCTACTATTAATAGTGAACAGTACATACGCATTTTGAGTTAGGTGCATAACCGCCTGCGGGAAAAAAAATGGTCTGTTTTGATCACAAAGAGCCTCTTGCTACTGCAAGCAACGCTCGACCTCATACGGCTCACCGCACTATGTGCCATTTTTTAGCAACTCGGCGGCTGGGAGGTATTGCCCCATCCACCTTACAGCCGAGACATCTCTCCGATCGATTTCCATCTGTTTGGACCCCTAAAAAAATTCCTGAGAGGTCAGCAATTCAGCACTGGTAAAGAAGTGAAACAGGCTGTCTAGAGATGATGATGCTGATCAGCGTATGGGCTGCAGTGCTCAGCGACCCATAGATGACTGTTAGCGTCAGGGCCAGCGAACTAGATCTGCCAAGGCCCTTCTACATCTCCACGCGGTGGTCCTGGATAACAGGATGCAGCAGGGCAGACTGGCTAAGGAGAAGGGATCGAAGAGGGAATGCTAACCCGGTACTAAAAAAATGCTTCTTCAAGTCGGATGCGTTGGACTGAGAGGTGCAAATATCGCAGTCAAGCTGTAAACTACGACATACCGCATTCCGTTCTCTGGACTACATTCTGCTACTTAAGACCTTTCAGGATTTGGTAGCAGAAGGTTGAGAACGAACGAAGCCAATCCAAGCCAAACAGGCTGTCCTGGATTGGTTCAGACATACTGACAAATCATTCTACGCTGAACCTTTTCAAGCATTGCTTAAACACCGGGATAAGTGCATAAACGTTGCATGAAATTATATCATAAAGAAATTTCACTTAGACTATAGGTTAAAAAAAAGTCCCGCTTTGACTTGAACGTCACTCGTAAAAGCTTGTACGAAACCTAAACTCATCACACAGGACACACAATAATCATATCTCTGCAATGCATAAACTAAATCGTCGACAGTTCACATACAATCAGTCGTTAAGTTTCTGCATTCTATTTTAAGTTGCTGTCCGTATTGTAACGTGAAAACAATACGCGCCATATTTCAATCCGTGATTTAAGTCTCAGCAAGGGAGGAAATTGAGACTGACAAAGCTGCTCAGCAAAAGCGTTCTATTTTAGAACTTAATGCGCATAACGCTAGTTATTCTTATGCTGTTTATGTATTTGCCATTTGGAATCTATTTTAAGCTTTCTTCGGTTGTATTTTTCCTCTGGTGCAAATTATTACAATTGGAAGTGAGCTGAACACTCCGTCAGTAAGCTCTTGTGCTCAAGGTAGCTAGAGGTTTGTGTTAGAAAATATACAATCAGTGTTCTCGCATGATCGGCATTGCAGACTTGAGGTGGCTGTGAGAAGGGTTCTAAAACGTTGTAACAACGAGGGCAGGATGTTAAGTTAAAATAAAAGTTATTTGCCCATCGTAAGTGATGATTACGACACCATTAGACGGTTTTGTCTTGATGATGTAACTTGTGCTGTATTTGGATTATAGTTTAAAAAAAACTGTGCTGGTCATCAACCTCACTCTCTGGTCCCGAGCTACCTTGGACCAGTGGCAAGACATACGTTAAGACATCTGGGGGTAACTCAAGATGCAGGCGCTCTGATCCCACTTCCTGACACCAGTTCTCACTTGATTATTGCGAGATTCAATTGCCCACCGTTGTCCGTTCATCGATTTGAGTGGTCAGTGCTTCACCACTCGACCACAGCGATCCCTAGTAATACGGACCGAAAAGCAGTACAAGTTAGTATAGGGGTATAGAAAGAAGCATTGACCGACAGCTTTTGGGGTCAAATAAGGGGAGATAATGATGACTGCTCTCCCCCTTCCTGTTTTTGTTGGCTATAGAGGGAATAAAGAAGGCATCAATCATGTGGAACAGAACTGGTATCCAGTGGACCCAATTGGGGGACCTGGATTACGCAGATGACTTGGTACTTTTGTCACACAGCCATAGCCAGTTGCAAGAGAAACTTGATAATGTGTAAAGTCAATCAGAACAATTAGGATATAATATCAAAATGAAGAAAAGCAAGCCCCTTAAACTCAATGCTGAGAGAGGGATGGCGCGAGAGAGGGTGCCCAAAGAAACGTTTTAAAGACGGTCTGAAGGACTCACTGAAAAGTTACTAGATAGACATCGACACCTGGGAATGTCTTGGGCTAAACAGATCTGACTGGAGAAGCGCAGTCAAATCGGGTGTAGCTACCGGCGAAGATGGCCGTGTTGTGAAAGACCAGAGCAGACGCGAGACCCGGAAATCCCGAACAGCGGGAACACCATCCCCTTCTACAAACCTCGTGTGCCCGATATGTAGCAGATGTTTTCGTGCCCGCAATGGCCTGTTCAGCCACATGCGCACCCACACCCAATAGAGACATCTGTGACAAGGATGGTGTCGGCGGTCCTCATCGACAACGATGGACAGCTATTATAACAGCAAAGAAATGATCATGATAGAGGGAGAGCAGATGGATGAAGTGGATACCTTTACCTATTTAGGCAGCACAGTTGAAACATCAGGAGATGCAGATGTAGGGACCATAATTGGAAAGACAAGAGAGACATGTCTGACACTAAACAAAATATGGAGATCCAGAGTAATCAAAATTCACACCAAAGTTAAAATATACAACGCCAGTGTCATGTCGGTGCTGCTGTATGGAGCGGAAACATGGAGAGCGACCAAGGTCATACAATAAAGACTCCGGTCCTTCGTTAACAGATGCTTGCGAGGGATAATGGGTATACAGGGAGAGGTCAAGGTGAGCAATGAAGACCTATGGGAAAGGGATATCACCAGCCACTGGAACAACAAAAATAAGTAAAGAAAATGGGGCGGCGTGGAAAATACACTACGGAAATCGCAGCGCAACATAACAAGACATTTTTTGTTTTGGGTGTATTTTTGCGTTTGGTCTTATTTCTTTAATCCCCAAGGCGATGTGCGTTGCACCGTGGCTTTTATTTTGCGCCTGTCAGCTCAGTGCAACCGACTTCATCTACATCTTATGTCAGGTCTGCTTCCTCCTGCATTTTCTAAGGGTTTGCATCCCCGGGGTAACGGCCGATGCTGTGATAGGGATCGAACCCAGCACCTTTGGGCTGTGAGCGGTGTCACTTGACCACTAGCCCACGCCGTACCATGCTTTTATATATTATCCACAAGGGAAGAGAAACAGGTAGACCCAAATTTACACGGAGAAGAGATTGCTAGAATGAACGATGATTACATGATTTCACCTGGAGTGAGGCAGAAAGAGCAGACCAGGACCCACTACGCTGGCGAGGTGTTATCAAAGGTCTATGCACCGAGAGGAGCGATGTACTTTGATTGCTTGATTGAGCAGAAATGTACTTCAGGACTGACCCCAGCACTTAGAACTAAGGAGGACGATGTGGTCAAGGTACACTCCCCTCGAAGGGAAAACTATGACGCGGTTTTGGGAATCGACAATAACAGTGGAATTTTGTGGAGAATCCGGAGTCTCAGTTTAAAAGAGCAGCGTAAGAAGGGAGAAGAGACTACCGTCTGGCCAGGCAAAATATACTGATTAGAAATGTTGGTCAGGGTCATGTAAAATATACTGATTAGAAATGTTGGTCAGGGTCATGTAAAATATACTGATTAGAAATGTTGGTCAGGGTCATGTAAAATATACTGATTAGAAATGTTGGTCAGGGTCATGTAAAATATACTGATTAGAAATGTTGGTCAGGTTCATGTAAAATATACTGATCAGAAATGTTGGACAGGGTCGTGTAAAATATACTGATCAGAAATGTTGGGCAGGGTCATGTAAAATATACTGATTAGAAATGTTGGTCAGGGTCATGTAAAATATACTGATTAGAAATGTTGGGCAGGGTCATGTAAAATATACTGATTAGAAATGTTGGGCAGGGTCATGTAAAATATACTGATCAGAAATGTTGGTCAGGCTCATATAACATATACTGATCAAGACCCCTAACTCACTTCTATGTAGCTCTTCCTGAAAACGGTCGGCTTCATGACAGTCCGACTAAAGAGGTGAAGATAAACGTGATCCCCGTAGTAGTGAGCGACACGCAGATGAAGCCAAGCGTAGCCCAGCCGCATGGAGAACCCCGGTCTACGTTCATCAGCACGCTCGGGATGTGAGGAAAGCTACTGCAGCAGCAACATAGCTCCATTTTGAGGGCCCACCAAAGAGTGAACTTACTCATTGTGGACTTTCAACAACAACAGTAGAAACAGAAGAAGAAGAAGAAAAAGAAACAAATAGAAGACGTCAAGTCAAGAGACGAAGGGTGATCAGATAATACAAACCATGTCAAGTTGATTGATCAATGATTGCTTGCTGTCAAGTTAATTGATTAGCGGCCACATGAAGTGAAACTAATGGATTAAAGGCAGCAGAAATCAGGCTCATGGACCAAGCATTTCATGAAGTGAAGCTAATTGATTAAAAGTTTCATGACGTGAAGCTAATTGACTAAGAGTTTCATGAAGTGAAGCTAATTGACTAAGAGTTTCATGAAGTGAAGCTAATTGACTAAGAGTTTCATGAAGTGAAGGTAATTGACTAAAAGTTTCATGAAGTGAAGCCAATTGACTAAAAGTTTCATGAAGTGAAGCTAATTAACTAAAAGTTTCATGAAGTGAAGCCAATTGACTAAAAGTTTCATGAAGTGAAGCTAATTGACTAAAAGTTTCATGAAGTGAAGCTAATTGACTAAGAGTTTCATGAAGTGAAGCTAATTGACTAAGTTTCATGAAGTCAAGCTAATTCAATGAACTATGACCCGCATACAGTCAAGTCAATGGACCAAGGCCCTCATAACGTCAATTCTATGGACCAAGGCCTTCATACAGTCAAGTCAATGGACCAAGACCCCCATAAAGTGAAGTCAATGGACCAAGGCCCTCATACAGTCAAGTGAATGGACCAATGCCTTCATACAGTAAGTCAATGGACCAAGGCCTTCATACAGTCAAGTCAAGGGACCAAGGCCTTCGTACAGTCAAGTCAAGGGACCAAGGCCTTCGTACAGTCAAGTCAATGAACCAAGGACTTCATACAGTCAGTCAATGAACTAATGGCCACATACAGTCAAGTCTATGAACTAAGGCCCGAATACAGTCAACACAATAAACTATGGCCCACATATAGTCAATTCAATGAACTATGGCCCGCATACAGTCAATTCAATGAACTATGGCCCGCATACAGTCAATTCAATGAACTATGGCCCGCATACAATCAACTTAATGAACCAAGGACCGCACACAGTCAAGACAATGAACCAAGGCCCGCACAGAGTCAACTCAATGAACCAAGGCCCGTACACAGTCAAGACAATGAACCAAGGCCCGCACAGAGTCAACTCAATGAACCAAGGCCCGTACACAGTCAAGACAATGAACCAAGGCCCGCACAGAGTCAACTCAATGAACCAAGGACCGCACACAGTCAAGACAATGAACCAAGGCCCGCACAGAGTCAACTCAATGAACCAAGGCCCGTACACAGTCAAGACAATGAACCAAGGCCCGCACAGAGTCAACTCAATGAACCAAGGCCCGTACACAGTCAAGACAATGAACCAAGGCCCGCACAGAGTCAACTCAATGAACCAAGGCCCGTACACAGTCAAGACAATGAACCAAGGCCCGCACAGAGTCAACTCAATGAACCAAGGACCGCACACAGTCAAGACAATGAACCAAGGCCCGCACAGAGTCAACTCAATGAACCAAGGCCCGTACACAGTCAAGACAATGAACCAAGGCCCGCACAGAGTCAACTCAATGAACCAAGGCCCGTACACAGTCAAGACAATGAACCAAGGCCCGCACAGAGTCAACTCAATGAACCAAGGACCGCACACAGTCAAGACAATGAACCAAGGCCCGCACAGAGTCAACTCAATGAACCAAGGACCGCACACAGTCAAGACAATGAACCAAGGCCCGCACAGAGTCAACTCAATGAACCAAGGCCCGTACACAGTCGACTCAATGGACAAAATCCAACAAGAAGTCGCGGCTATTTGGCCTTAGCTCGAAATGACATCGCTCTAATGGAGCCGTGGTCGCATTAAGTCAAGTATTGGACCAACGTCTACATGAATCAAACCATTAGACACAAGTTGCTAAAAGAATAAAAATTCAGAATAAAACAAACCCATGAACACAACACGTACCCTATCAATAAATTTGCTTTAATTCTCCTCAAACGTTACTTAAGTATTATGTATTTATTAAAATGCGCTCCTCTGTTCTACAATGGCCTGATTTCTTTTCACACCTTGTGATTCCATAGCGACCATAATGATATACTTTCACTTGACTTGTGTACCCCCTTCAGTGCACGACTCTGAGAACCCTAATTGAGCCTGGTTTCTTGAAAGCTGTCCAGGGGTAGACAAGTTCATTACTAAGAACTAAAATATCGCATTTATCTCAGGGAAAGGTAATGCATAGAATGATGGCTGTCCCGTATTTGTTTCCCCTTAGTTATGAAGTGAACAATTTTCAGAAGAGATTGCTTGCTGTTTAAAGTATTTCGCAATGTCGACACTCGCTTTGTTTAACATTGTATTGTGTATTTCTACAGAAAATCTGTTGATTTACCCTGTCCTCTACTTTATGTTTGATCTAATACTGTAAACGTTGTTGTTGTTGTTTAGGCCCACAATGCGAAGGTTTACGCTTTCGTGCGCCCTGAAAAGGATGTTAAGTGGTGGGTTGTCGTAGCTTCCCTCACATCCTCAGCGTGCTGATGAAGGTGGACCTGGGTCCTCCAGGCGGATGCACTATGCTTGGCTTCAACTGCGTCTCGCTCCCTACTACGGGGATCATGTCGATCCCTCACCTTGTTAGCCAGGATGCTATGAAAACAGACCGTTTCCAAGATGTACCACCAGGAAGTCAAGGTCAGGGTCTTGTCCAGTATATTTTGCCTGACCCTGACTAATATGTCTGATTAGTATATTTTGTTTGACCCTGACTAACATGTCTGATCAGTATATTTTACCTGACCCTGACTAACATGTCTGATCAGTATATTTTGCTTGACCCTGACTAACATATCTGATCAGTATATTTTGCCTGACCCTGACTAACATATCTGATCAGTATATTTTGCCTGACCCTGACTAACATGTCTGATCAGTATATTTTGCTTGACCCTGACTAACATATCTGATCAGTATATTTTGCCTGACCCTGACTAACATGTCTGACCAGTATATTTTGCCTGACTCTGACTAACATGTCTGATCAGTATATTTTGCCTGACCAGACGTCAGTCAGCACACCGTTATCAGTATGTACATGTATGTATTTATGTCTGCTTCCGGCATTTTGGGGGGACCAATTCGTGACTATGCAATATGATTGGCAGGCCATGGTGCCAAATACAAATGCGTTTGCGCGATCGGGCATGTCGAGTACACACTATGATATGTGCAGCACAGCTGAGATAAGCTGGCCATGTGGTACGCGTGTCGGATCAACGACTACCAAAAAGCTGCTCTATTTGTGAACTGCAGAACAGTAAAAGAGCAAGCGTTGGGCAGGGCAAAAGATAGAATGGCACACTTAAGAGATCACTGCTCCAGTGCAGTATTAACCAGGACGACTGGGAAACAATCGCCACTAATCACACAGACTGGCCCAGCATTATTGCTGAGGGTGTTCAGAGACATGAGACATCAGGTCACGTCAGGTCATTCCATAACCGGTGAGGTCGTTGGGGCACACATGAAGACATTCTCATAACACCACGCCACCCTTCTCTGTCAGCGGCCGCTGCCTGTGCCTCTTCTGGTCGGAGATTGGTCCATTCTTTTATGTTGTCCTCCCACCTCTTTTTGGGACGGCCTCTTCATCGTCTGCCTTGCTCATTTTCGTGGAGGATCGCATTTGCAAGACCATTTCATCTCGATATGTGTCCGTACCAAGCGAGTTTCCTTCTTTTGACAGTTGCTAAGAGGTCTTCAAAAGGCCCTATTGCTGTTGTAATTCTATCTCGTATTTCCTCATTTGTAACTCGATCTTTGTACGTCACGTTTAAAAGTCTTCGTAAACATTTCATCTCCAAGGCCTGTTTCATTCGTTAAAGATCAGCTGTAACTGTCCATGTCTTACAAGCATAGAGGAATATTGACAGGACCTCGTCAAGAATAGATGAGGCTACCCAGAGACGATTGCTCCGAGAATCCGCTCACATTAATCCTTCTTTAACCATGATTGAAGCGGATATCCTAATTCCTTGTATTAAGTGCGACAGACAATCCAGGGTTGCGAAAGACTTATTTAGTCATCTTTTAACTTATGCGAAGAGTGAATGCTGACAAAAGGGTCCTTATTGATTACTATGGATGAAAAACAACAGCACATAATAGCACACATGACAATAAATAATCATATGTTTGCATATAATACGAGGCGTGTTCAGATGAAACCGGACCTAACTGCACCGAGTGAACATACGTGCGATGCGCATGATGACGTGACTTCTGGTGTCAACAGGACATACCAACCGTCAAGTTTGGAAAATATCATTATCCTCCGTCTCATAATTTCCTCAGCAGACCGTTTCAAACATGGCGGGTTTGATACGGAATCCGTCAAGATTTGATCGGCGATTCGGTTTTTAACAGCTGAAGGATGTCAACCAGTTGACATTCATCGCAGAATACAGGCAGTGTTTTGTGGACCTAATTGCTTCATGAATTCTGGAGTTGCATATTCTGACGCAACAATATGCGTCTGACCTGGTCTCAGAAGATCTTTCGTTAACTCACGTCCTTCATTAACATCGTTGTCCAGTTCTTCACTGTTGCCTTCGACACACTTTTGTCACCATACACTGCCTGCAGTGGAGCCGCGTAGCGCAGTGGTTAGCGCACTGGCTTTGCATCTGAGTGGTCCTGGGTTCATTCCCCAGTTGAGGCGGTAATGTTTTTCTCAGACCGCAATGGCTCCCGGGTCGACCCAGCCTTAAATGGGTACCGGTTCAGTCCGGAAAGTAAAAGCGGCGAGGGAGAGGAGATGGCTACCGCCCTCATATAGCCGAGCCTTTGAAATGTGAGATCGCTAACACCTCACACCCCTACGGCAGTAATGCTATGGGATACTGTACTTTTTACTTTACACTGCCTGCATAGTCAGAGGATACTAACATTTTGCAAACTTGACGGTTGGCATATGCTGTTTAAACTAGAATTGACGTCCTCATGCGTATCGTACGTATGTTCACTTGGTGCACTTAGGTCCGGTTTCATTTGAACACGCATTGAATAAGCGCCCCATGGCTCTATTAAACAACGGTTCCCAGCAACAATATCTAATGAAATGAATGTAATACCCCCTAACTTAAAACAGCGAACCAAGAACACGAAAAAAGAAGGCATAATTCCATTATCTAACAACAGACATCACTTCTGAGCCGTCTTAGGATCTCAATACCATCCAGACACTAATTTCTGGTGTGTTACCAACTCTGTACTCTTATCAGAACTGCGGAGATTAGTTTCCAAAATGTGAAATAATGGTTCTGTCTTAGGGACAAGTGCCGCATGAGACAAAATGGGGGAGGTTTTAGTACGGGGGAGTTTTTTTTCACTGGTGTTTCGTGTTGTTGTAGTTGTTGTTGTTGTTGTTGTTCTCACTTTGTTGTTGTTTTGATGTTTTTTTTTTCTGGTGCTGATCTTGCTTTGTTGTTGTAGTTGTTGGCATTGTCACTATCGTTGGTGTGGTTTCTGGTGCTGTTGTTGCTTTGATGTTGCTGTTGTTGCTTTGATGTTGCTGTTCTTACTTTGATGTTGCCATTCTTACTTTGATGTTGCCATTCTTACTTTGATGTTGCTGTTCTTACTTTGATGTTGCTATTCTTACTTTGATGTTGCTGTTCTTACTTTGATGTTGCTATTCTTACTTTGATGTTGCTGTTCTTACTTTGATGTTGCTATTCTTACTTTGATGTTGCTGTTCTTACTTTGATGTTGCTGTTCTTACTTTGATGTTGCTGTTGTTGCTTTGATGTTGCTATTCTTACGTTGATGTTGCTATTCTTACTTTGATGTTGCTATTCTTACGTTGATGTTGCTATTCTTACTTTGATGTTGCTGTTCATTGCTAAATGCAGTACACGGCCCTTTGCCTTAGTAAACAAGACGAGTAAACAAGAGAATAAATTAAGTAAAGGAAAATCGTTTTACATGCAATGAAATTTGTTTTGATTTTTTTCTTTTCATTTTCCTTTTTCCAGAAACGTCAGCAAAAAACAGTAGCATATAGACAAGTGTCCATGACTCCTAGCTGATCCGTCTCAATGTGTGTCCTCTACACTTCTAGATCACCTGGTGACCGTAAAACATCACGTGATCATCGAAAGTCACGTGGCTCTGTATCTTCATACACCAGCGGTAACCTTATTGGCGATGGTCTTGCAAACGGAAGTTTCTTCGTTCCTGTGATCCGCCATTTTGTTTACGATCTCCTCAATAATTCATCATTTTCTGACACAAACTCCACACAAAGTAGAATAATCGTCACGCCATCACATCTGCAGAGTTCAACAAAAAGGTCAGGATGTGAACTCTCGCTGGGATGTTACAACACGCTTGCGCAAAGTTCACTGCATGCGCCAAGATTCGTTGAAAAAACCCACACAAACGTCGATTTCGTTAAAGAAAGCCACGAAGAAAATGCGTTGAAAATTCTGGCACAAATTAACGTTAATGCAACAGCAGAAATCAAATCTGGACAAAAGTTCTCGCTAACCCCTTGGCGTGTAGCTTCAGTCGAGACAAGAACAGAATCGTATACCTCGCAGAAAGCTTCTGGGTTCTGCCAGAGAACAGCAAGAATCAATCCATTCCTCTTGAGTTGTTTATCGTGGAGATGATATCAGGTGGCCGTCATCTTCTACTGAATTCTTCAACAACCACCGTGTCCTCGTTGTCGTTGCTGTCTTCATGTTTGTTCTCATCATCATCATCCCCAACAACAACAACTAGGCACCATCGAAACAGCTCCTCGTCATTTTCGTCATCCATCCCGTCACTGCATTCATCATTTTTGCTGGTGCTTGCTGCAGCGGTCTTTTCCTGCTTGATGTGTCAAGAGGTCTCCGCATCACCATCTCCACGACCACATCCTCGCTGGATCCCGTGGAAATACAGCGAAAACTACGGCAAGCGGTTCGAGAATAAAAACTCGACTAACGTCAAACACTCGCTTCTGGATGATATGACACAAAATGACGAACCACCAAGGGATCTATACCAAAGCGTGACGGTTCCCAAATCGTGGATTAAACAACCGCAGGACCGCATCTACTACCTGCGGGCGGAAAACGATCAATATCTTCAGTTTCACGACGGGAAAATAACAGGAACTAAAGAGAGTAAACCCCCATTTGGTAAGTTATATAGGCCAGGGGGTAAGACATTCGGTTCTTGTGCGTTAATTCACCCATTCTGAAATTTTATGCCATTAATGACCACACGGGTTTCCGTACACAGATAATTATAAGTCTCTAGTTATCAGGGTATAGTTTTGTTGGGTGCAGTTTTGTTGTTTTTTTTGTTGGCCCTAAAAAGGTCCATGATGCTGGTTTGTGGGTTTTGTGGAGCCCTAAAACGGTCCGTGAGGAGAACAGATTACCAAGGATTATTTGTGGGCCCTAAAAAGGACCTTGATGCTGGTTTGTGAGTTTTGTGGGCCCTAAAAAGGTCCGTGAGGGGAACAGATTACCAAGGATTATTTGTGGGCCCTAAAAAGGACCTTGATGCTGGTTTGTGGGTTTTGTGGGCCATAAAAAGGGCCGCGAGGGGAACATATTACCAAGGATTATTTGTGGGCCCTAAAAAGGACCGTGATGCTGGTTTCTGGGTTTTGTGGGCCCTATAAAGGGCCGCGAGGGGAACATATTACCAAGGATTATTTGTGGGCCCTAAAAAGGACCGTGATGCTGGTTTGTGGGTTTTGTGGGCCCTAAAAAGGTCCGTGAGGGGAACATATTACCAAGGATTATTTGTGGGCCCTAAAAAGGACCGTGATACTGGTTTCTGGGTTTTGTGGGCCCTAAAAAGGGCTGTGAGGGGAACAGATTATCAAGGATTATTTGTGGGCCCTAAAAAGGACCTTCATGCTGGTTTGTGGGTTTTGTAGGGCCTAAAAAGGGCCGTGAGGGGAACATATTATCAAGGATTATTTGTGGGCCCTAAAAAGGACCTTGATGCTGGTTTGTGGGTTTTGTGGGGCCCTAAAACGGTCCCTGAGAGGAACAGATTACCAAGGATTATTTGTGGGCCCTAAAAAGGACCTTGATGCGGGTTTGTGGGTTTTGTGGGCCTTAAAAAGGGCCGTGAGGGGAACAGATTACCAAGGATTATTTGTGGGCCCTTAAAAGGTCCTTGATGCTGGTTTGTGGGTTTTGTGGGCCCTAAAAAGATCCGTGAGGGGAACAGATTACCAAAGGATTATTTGTGGGCCCTAAAAAGGACCTTGATACTGGTTTGTGGGTTTTGTGGGCCCTAAAAAGGGCCGTGAGGGGAACGTATTATCAAAGATTATTTGTGGGCCCTAAAAAGGACCTTGATGCTGCAAATTATAATCCGTGGGTGAATTAACACGCAAGTACCCAGTACCCTTTTGGCCCACATCCTTCATTTTTGTTAATGTTAAAAAACATTTTGTTTTAATCCATGAATGACCATGCAAGGCAAAGGATATTCATAATGTGATATCCAAAATGTGATATCCATAATGTGATATCCATAATGTGATATCCATAATGTGATATACATAATGTGATATCCATAATGTGGATTGTCTATTATCGTAGCCGATGAGGGCATAATTAATTTTGCTAGCGCTTTATTTAGTAATAATATAGCATAGACTGGTCGAGAATATTCTACATGGAAAATGGTTAATATAACCAACATCATTGTACTTATAGTTTCTATCGCTGCTAAAAGTGTCGAACGACAGCGTAATAATTATGTAGCTCCATTCAATGGAACCTACATTTTCTTAATGACTTCCGCCAGTTACCCATTTGCAGCTTCGTCGACTGGGAGAAGCTGGCATACCATGAAAAAACAAAATCCTGAACACGGTCATAGATGATCAAGCGGGACGATATTTGAATGTAATACGTTGGGTTTGTAAGCCAAGTCCACAATCAATAATCCATTGTCCATACGTTCCAAATGGATAAACAGATAGAATGGTCTTCATCATCAGTGAAGAACGACCAAAAGGACAAAGAAAAGTGAAGGAAAAGTAATAAGGGTGTCATCCTACCCTACCTATCTGGCTTAGTATCCATTTAGAGCTGGGTTGACTCGAGCGTTCATCCGGGATAAACTACCAAAAATACTGAAGAAAAAGCTATAAATTAAAGTTGCCATCTTACCCTGTCTATCTGGCTATCCTTCCCCAGCAGTAAGCTTAGTATCCATCTACAGCTGGGTTGACTAGAGAGTATCAATGAAGGGATGATTAAACGAGAACCCAGTAGGGAATAAACTGACAACAGCAATAATCAATTTTACCGTTCCTATAATTTTTTGTCTCGTTATGTCCATTTCTTCCTAATTTTGAAACTTATGTGTTTCTGACTGTTCGCTGTCCCCGTCGAAGGTCTTGTGATCGCTAGGAGGTAGATCTCCTTTTGTTTGTGCCCCCAAAAAATAAGGCGAGGCTGCGGCGTTACTGTGGATTAAAATAGCGTGTTGGGTAAGTTATTGATTCAGCGACCTATGGGCTCCTGCCCTTTGGCCCAATGAAATAGTGGTATATGCAAGTGTTTGTCAGCTGTTGTTTAGTTCAACATGTTCCATTTATCTGGTCTCAGAGGACGAAGCTCTTTCATATCACCGGCAAGCGCCGGACATTTAAAAGGATGATGATCAACAGTTTCATGGGGATGTGTGCACAGCCGGCACTCTGGAGCATATTCTGGTTGGATCCTGTTCAAGTGACTGTTAAATTTAGTGTCTTGAGTGCGAACTATGAGTCGGAAGATAATGACATTTTTCAAACTTGACGGTTGGTGTGCCCTGTTTACACCAGAAGTGACGTCATCATGCGCATTGCACGTATGTTCGCTTGTTGCAGTTTGGTCCGATTTCATTCGAACACGCTTCGTAATATTAAATTCGTTTAAAGATGACTACTTGCCTCAGAATGATCGAACACCAGCTCACCAAGACCTTATTCGGCTTACAGGTGACTACCCTGGATACAGCCTGGACTCGTGCAGTATGGCTCAGAGAATATGAATCGCAATAGGAAGACAAACCTGATCCTAACAATGCCGTGCTGCAACTGCATGTGTCGGGCCGAATAGAAAGATACCATAGCCTGGCTCTAAATTTCGACACAACTTCCCTACGTCCCTTCCCAGAACGAACGCCATAGTAGAACATTAAAAATAACCTTATTAAATGTGACAAAATAATGTATAATCACTTTTACTTCCCCTGTCCTAGGCACTATGTCACACATCACCTTTCCAGTATCCAGCCACGTGGATTGCCCTATCACTCAGCAGGTCATCCATGCTACAAGTCTCCGGGAGGTTTGGCCAGATCATCAGTTGATCCTGGTCTTGTGTTACTCCACATTCACATGTGTCATCATCCCTGTATCCCCATCTTTTCAGGTTTTTCCTGCATCGTGATACACCAGTTCGAAGTCTATTTAGTGACTTCCATGTTGCGTAGGGCAGGAGACGTCCAAGCGCAGGTTCCTATCGTAACCTGGTCAAGGCGACCTGTGTCATCTGTTTCCAATTTTCGATGCGTCGTTTTCCTGGACTAGTCTGTACGGGCTGGGTTGACTGTAAGAGACTGCGTCTTGACTTTAGTCTTGGACGCTGCTCCTGATGTCCGAAAATGTATAGCTAAATAATTTCCTACCGGTTGAGACCTTAGTGTCCACACAGGGTCCATGCTCCTTAGGGACCATGCCAGAAGTCTTGTATTCTATTAGTATTGACTGGACTTTTCTTTTGGTTGTCGCGTATCTAGACCACGGTCCTTGAATCAGACTGATACTTACCAAGTCCAAGCCCGTGTCTGCGTTCCATATCAATTTTATTAGGTCTGACAGCGGTTCTCAATGTGGGATCATTGACTACAGCAAGACCCCTTCAGAGGTTTCTTCGACTCTTATTAGACATCCTGAGATCCAGTTTTCCAAGACACTTTCACACGCACTGCAGTACTTCTTCGCAGCCACTTGGATAACTTTCCAAAGTCTCCGTGACTAATCCATAGACTATTTAAAACCCTCTCACAGTCTCGCTGAGACCTTTTCACAGACACTTCGAGACTCCTTCACAGACTCTCCACGATCTCCTCTGACAGTCCGTCACAGACTCTGAGATCTCGTCACAGACTCTGAGATCTCGTCAAAGTCACTCCGAGACCATTGTACATATTCTATGAGACTCCTTGACATCGCTTATGTGTCTCAGATCCATGTACATACTCTATGAAACCCCTTTACACCTATTCTGAGACCCCTGTACGTACACAATGAAACTCCTCCACAGCCACTCTGAGTCTGAGATCCCTGTACACACTCTATGAAAACTCTTCACATCTACTCTAAGTCTGAGACGACTGTGCAGACTCTATCAGACTCCTTCACATCCACGCTGTCTGAGACCCATGTAAGACTCATTGAGACCCCTTCATAGTCATTCTAAGACCCCCTTTCAGACTCTATGAAACCCCTTCACAGACACTCCGAGACCCCCTTTCAGACTCTATGAAATCCCTTCACAGACACTCCGAGACCCCCTTTCAGACTCTATGAAACCCCTTCACAGACACTCCGAGACCCATGTAAGACTCTATGAAACCCCTTTACAGACACTCCGAGACCCTCTTTCAGACTCTATGAAACCCCTTCACAGACACTCCGAGACCCCTGTAAGACTCATTGAGACCCCTTCTTAGTCACGCTGAGACACCTGTGCATGCTCTTTGAGATCTCTTCAGAAATTCTCTGGGACCCATACGGAGACTCCCTGAACCTTTTAACATACTCCCATAGATCCCTTATTATACGCATCAAGGTCTTCGTCAGTTTATCCCTAAACACATACAGCGAATTCACCTAAAACACACACAGAAAATACATCTAAATAAGAGGCGTGTTCAAATGAAACCGGACCAAACCGCAGCAAGGGAACACACGTACGATGCCGTCACTTCTGGTGTAAACAGCACATACCAACCGTCAAGTCTGCAAAATTATATTATCTTCCGACTAAAAGTTCCCACAGCATACCGTTGAAAACATGGCGGATGTGATACGGAATCCGTCCAGAGTTGATCAGCGAGCGGATATTCGATTTCTAACAGCTGAAGGATGTCCACCAGTTGACATTCATCGCAGAATCCAGGCAGTGTATGGTGACAAAAGTGTGTCGAAGATAATAGTGAAGAACTGGACAACGATGTTTAAAGAAGGAAATGAGTTAACGCAACAATATACGACTGGCCTGGTCTCAGATGATCTTTCGATAACTCACATCCTTGTTTAAACATCGTTGTCCGTGAATCGAATCCGCGACCTCAAGCACATGAGGCGGACACCTTATCTCTATACCACCAAACAACAACTTCTTAATAACTCAAACTGTTATTGTTGTTGTTGTTGTTGCGTTTGCCTTATTTCTCGATTCCCCAAGGTGGTGTGCGTTGCACTGTGGTTTTTATTTTGCGCCTGTCTGCCCAATGCATCCGACGTCAGGATGCATTTTCTAAGGGTTTGCTTCCCCGGGGTAACGACCGGTGCTGTTATAGAGATCGAACCCAGCACCTTCGGGTTGTGAGCCGTGTCACTTAACCACTAGCCAACGCCTTCCCCTTCAACTACTATGATTCGGGTATGTCTTGTGTAAGGATGAGAATCGTCCAAGACTCTCAAGATCCACCACTTTGAGAACTGCTGGCCTAGAGAGTTTGTGTGGCACCTATGGTCTGTGAATGTCTAGACACGAGGGGCCAAGAGTGTGATCTGGTTGCTAATCTGGAGTTTAGAAGTTCGGAATTCCGCCAGGATCCATTTTAATAATTGATTCCTCCCTTGTTCTGAAATCATGACCAGTATTTTGTGTACGTGTGTGTTACTTTTTCTCTGCTTATCAGCGAAGTTTATTCATGTGCGTAATGCCTGTGTCGTGTCGGAAGCGAGTTTCTTTTAAAAAAATATTCGTTTGTATACTTCCTTTCACTCCATATTTTCTTTTGTAAAAGTAAAGTAAAGTATCCCATAGCATTACTGCCGAAGGGGTGTGAGGTGTTAGCGATCTCACATTTCAAAGGCTCGGCTATATGAGGGCGGTAGCCATCTCCTCTCCCTCGCCGCTTTTACTTCCCGGACTGAACCGGTGCCCATTTAAGGCTGGGTCGACCCGGGAGCCATTGCGGTCTGAAAAAAACATTAGCACCTGAACTGGGGAATGAACCCAGGACCACTCAGATGCGAAGGCAGAGCGCTAACCACTGCGCTACGCTGCTCTTTTGAGGGTTGCATAAAAACTTGAAGTCGCTTTTCATCGATTTCCTCTTTTGGATCGTTTTTTTTTGTCTATGTCAGCCAATTGAACTTTCGCTTTTGTAAACCTTGCTAATTCTCAGTTGTACAACTGGCGTGGGGTTGTGGGAGTGTCTTCAAGTGTCCCCCAACTGCCTGGTGGGTTATGGGATGAACTGAACAACTGTTCAATTTTTCAATTGTACATTTCCACCTTTTAGTTGTACAAACATTCCACGATTCTTCCGTATCTTTTCACTTTTTTTCTACAAACATTCCACTTTCTACTGTATTATTCCACTTTTCTGTTTTACAAAAATTCCACTATTCTACTGTATTATTTCACTTTTCTGTTCTACAAAAATTTCACTATTGTACTGTATTATTTCACTTTTTTGTTGTATAAACATTCCACTATTCTACTGTGTTATTTCATTTTTCTGTTGTACAAAACTTCCACTATTTTACTGTAGTATTCCACTTTTCTGTTCTACAGAACATTCCACTATTCAGTCGTATTATTCCACTTCTTTGTTGTATAAATATTCCACTATCCTGCCACTATCCATTTCTTTGTTCTACAAACATTACACGTTTCAGGTGAGTTAGTGAAGGTTTGCAGTTTGGATGTGACGGTTTCCGGTCTCAATGTGGTACTCATAGTGTGAAGGTTTGCGGTCTGGATGTGGAACTAATAGTTACATGTCAAATAAGCATATTAGTGAAGGTTTGCAGTCTGGATGTGATACTCATAGTGTGAAGGTTTGCGGCCTGGATGTGGTACTCATAGTTACATGTCAAATAAGCATGTTAGTGAAGGTTTGAAGTCTGGATGTGATTCTATTAGTCACTTTTCCCCGAGCTCCACCTGCAGTGAGAAAAAAGCGAGGCTACTGAAATTGAAGGAGAGAAACAGGAATACGACCATAGATACCTAATGTTTGGACACAAGGAGCAAATCACAAGAATCAAATCCAGGCACAGCTTCTTTAAGTCAACAACGCTCCTACTGTCAAACCCTGAAAGTCCTCGCACTGAATTATGGCACGAAATTATACAGGACCAGGGATAAAGCTTCAGGAGGATCCTGCCCCTGGACATCCTTTACCCTACTCACTTTGGGAGACAATAAACCGACTTCGAGCTGGCGTGTCACGATGTAGGAGGAACATGAAGAGATAAGGTTTCTTGGACGGCGATACATGGGACTGTGGTGTGGTATAAGATCCAGGTCATCTGATGATTTGTCACAACTTTCCGGATACATGTGACGAGAGCGACAAGCTGGAGGCGAGTGACGGGGCAATTCAAGTCGTTGAGCAGTGGATGAACGTTATATGAGGTAGGGCTTGGACAAGGGAAGTAAGTTGGATGATCGTTATATGACGTGGGGCTTGGAAAGGGGAAGTAAGTTGGATGGACGTTATATGACGTGTGGCTTGGACAGGGGAAGTAAGTTGGAGGGACGTTATATGACGTGGGGCTTGGACAGGAGAAGTAAGTTGGATGGACGTTATATGACGTGGGGCTTGGACAGGGGAAGTAAATTGGATGGACGTTATATGACGTGGGGCTTGGACAGGGGAAGTAAGTTGGATGGACGTTATATGAGGTGGAGATTGGACAGGGGAAGTAAGTTAGTAAGTACAGAGCTATTTTGGTGAAGGTTTGCAGTCTGGATGTGATAGTTTAGTTATATGTTTTATCTGCTATCAGGCGAATCTTTCTGAAATACCTGCTATAATCTCTTCATTGATTTTACTTCTTCTGGATTACTCAGCCTTGGGAGAGATAGGTGGGGCATTGTATTGGAATTTCATTATCTAGCTCATTTTTTGTTCCAGGGTTCTTTCATGCGCATAGCGTGATCATGTGTCCTTCCGGTGTTTTATCAATATCCGATAGGACTAGGCGATGGTTTCATGTCTCGTATGACCAGGTAGACCTGAAACTCATGGTGTTTGAAATCCCACCGTTTTCGTATGGTCATTTTATTTCAGATGCAATCGGAGTACCTCTCAAGAACATGTACTTCTGTGGATGAATGTCTGCAGTATTGGCGTGGTACTCTTGACTGTATGGCATGGAGATAGTAGCGCACACTCTCAGAAAGACGTCGGGCAGCATATTCAGACATACACTTGATTGGAACCCACAGAGACAAAGACGAGTGGGAAGGCTAACAAAAACATGGATTTGATCAGTCGCGGAGGTGGACCGGGGTCCTCCAGGCGGTTGTGCTATGCTTGACTTCATCTGCGTGTCGCTCACTACTACGGTGATCACGTCTATCCACCCCACCCCCGTTAGCCAGACTGCCATGAAAACAGCCCTTTTCCAGAGAGGGCTACGAGGAAGCCGAGGTGAGGGTCTTGGCCAGTATGTTTTGCTTGATCCTGACTAATATGTCTGATCAGTATGTTGTGCCTGACCAGACGTTAGTCTTCCTCCTCTTAAAATGAGGTAATTTGTTTAATTCCTCGCTACCTTGTGCTCCATATGAGTAAGTCAGTTACCAATTTACAGCTACGTCAACTGAATCGTATCAAGAGCCGAGAACGAATAACCTGCTGAGCATAATTTACAGAACCTCCTACACTAAACTCAAAGATTGACCGAGCTCATTTGGAGCATCAGAGAACAGACCAGTTGGACATGAGGGATAACCACCAATCGATCACACGAAGAAGAGGATGAAACAGAAGAGAGAGAAGAAGAAGAAGAGGGAGAAACTTTTTCATAACACCGGCGAGCGCTGGACATTCAAAATGATGTTCAACATTTTAGTAGGGTTGGTGTGCATAGCCGGCTGGCTGGAGTATGTTCTGGTTGTTGATTGCGAATCCCCATAATGAGTAAGTAACTCTTTTATGCGCCCTGAAAAAGGCGTTAAGTAGCGGGTTGCAGTAGGTTTCCTCACATCTCGAGCGTGCTGATGAAAGTGGACCGGGATCCTTCAGGCGGTCGTGCTATCCTTGGCTTCATCTGCGTGTCGCTCACTACTACGGAGATCACGTCGAACCTCACCTTGTTAGCCAGACTCTTGTTCTCGACAACACCCCGTTTCCAGGACGACCAACGAGGAGGCCAGGTGAGGGTCTTGGCCAGTATATTTCTCCAGACCCTGGCTAGCATTCTCTAATCAGTGTGTTTTGCCTGACCAGACGTTAGCCTCATCGTCCCATCAGGTGAGGGTCTTGGACAGTATATTTCTCCAGACCCTGGCTAGCATTCTCTAATCAATGTGTTGTGCCTGACCAGACGTTAGAGTCATCGTCCCGTCAGGTGAGGGTCTTGGCCAGCATGTTTCTCCTGACCCTGGCTAACATTCTCTGATCAGTGTGTTTTGCCTGACCAGACGTTAGCCTCATCGTCCAAATGTTCTGGTTGGATTCGTTTCAAGTGACTGTTAAGATGTATGTGTTGAGTGCGAAGGAAAATAGTGATTTTGTCTATCCTTTTCAGGAGATGTCTTTGGACTTTGGGATGGCCATATGTTTGTAGATTTCTCTCCCAGTATCCCCGCATTGTCCATCCATTCAGCAAAGTCTCTTTGTTCGCAGTCTTCAGAAGTAATAAAACTGCATGTAAGGTTTTTCGTGTGTATTGTTGTTCTTGACTTGATCCCGTCTTAGCCTGTCTGTCTGCCTTGTCATTGCCAGGCGCATTTGAGTGACCAATGATTCATTGTATAACTATTCTAACTTCATGGGATGTAAGAAGTTGGTTGGCATCTAGGGATATTTCAGTAAGTTCAGGGATCAAACACCGACAATATTCCAGATCCAGGATAGCTCAAAACAACCTGGCGAAGACGGATGTGTCGTAGCGAAAGAGGCAACTATCGCAGTCAAACTGTAAACTAGCGACGCAAATCCGTTCTCCGGACTACATCCTGCTACTTGCAACTCCTTGTTAATGTCTTGGTAGCGGGATATTGAGAATGAACGAAGAAGAAAAAAAAGCTCAATAAATAAGTCACAAATATTCCATGGAGCGCTATTGCACAATTTTCATCACGTTTAAACGATATTACAAATGATTGTCGTACACAGAAAATCGGATTTGCCTTTTCAGCACCTGAAACAAACACAACAATTATATTTTCAGCATATTGAATACCACGCACCTCAGGTAGTGATTTGGCTAAACACAAACAAGTGGCAAGAAATTGTGTTGTTTTTTTTATGTCCCCAAAAAAATTTAAGTTCTTCTTGTGCATGTCAGACAACTGAAAGTTTTGGCAAAGAAAAAATATACTCGAAACAAAAGGCAGAAACAGCGTCATAATATTTGTACCGGGGATAAGTATGAAATTTTTTAGGAAAGTCAGGCTGTGGTGCCAAGTGAAAAACGGTAGGCGCTGAGGAGAGCAAAAAGAAACTAGGCATCTTCGTATACAAGCGCTGCAGAAAGTGTAGGATGGTTGTGTTTGAGAAGGGGGTCAGGTGGAAATGTAGAGACAAGTGGGAAGTAGAGGAATCTGCCTGTATTGTGGATGTAGTATTAGTGGTAGCGGTAGTAGAGAAGTAGTGAAAATAGTGGTAATAGCAGTAGTGGTAGTAGAGAAGTAGTAGTAGTAGTGGTAGCGGTAGTAGTATGTAAGTCAGGGTCAGGTGAAACATACTGATCAGACTATGTTAGTCAGGGTCAGTTGAAACATACTGATGAGACTATGTTAGTCAGGGTCAGGTGAAACATACAGATCAGACTGTGTTAGTCAGGGTCAGGTGAAACATACTGATCGGACTATGTTAGTCAGGGTCAGATGAAACATACTGATCAGACTATGTTAGTCAGGGTCAGATGAAACATACTGATCAGACTATGTTAGTCAGGGTCAGATGAAACATACTGATGAGACTATGTTAGTCAGGGTCAGGTGAAACATACAGATCAGACTGTGTTAGTCAGGGTCAGGTGAAACATACTGATCGGACTATGTTAGTCAGGGTCAGATGAAACATACTGATCAGACTATGTTAGTCAGGGTCAGATGAAACATACTGATCAGACTATGTTAGTCAGGGTCAGATGAAACATACTGATGAGACTATGTTAGTCAGGGTCAGGTGAAACATACAGATCAGACTGTGTTAGTCAGGGTCAGGTGAAACATACTGATCGGACTATGTTAGTCAGGGTCAGATGAAACATACTGATCAGACTATGTTAGTCAGGGTCAGATGAAACATACTGATCAGACTATGTTAGTCAGGGTCAGATGAAACATACTGATCAGACTATGTTAGTCAGGGTCAGGTGAAACATACTGATCGGACTATGTTAGGGTCAGGTGAACATACTGATCAGACTATGTTAGGGTCAGATGAAACATACTGATCAGATTATGTTAGTCAGGGTCAGTTGAAACATACTGATGAGACTATGTTAGTCAGGGCCAGGTGAAACATACAGATCAGACTGTGTTAGTCAGGGTAAGATGAAACATACTGATCAGACTATGTTAGTCAGGGTCAGATGAAACATACTGATCAGATTATGTTAGTCAGGGTCAGATGAAACATACTGATCAGACTATGTTAGTCAGGGTCAGATGAAACATACTGATCAGACTATGTTAGTCAGGGTCAGGTGAAACATACTGATCAGACTATGTTAGTCAGGGTCAGATGAAACATACTGATCAGACTATGTTAGTCAGGGTCAGATGAAACATACTGATCAGACTATGTTAGGGTCAGGGGAAACATACTGATCAGACTATGTTAGTCAGGGTCAGATGAAACATACTGATCAGACTATGTTAGGGTCAGGTGAAACATACTGATCAGATTATGTTAGTCAGGGTCAGGTGAAACATACTGATCAGATTATGTTAGTCAGGGTCAGGTGAAACATACTGATCAGACTATGTTAGTCAGGGTCAGGTGAAACATACTGATCAGATTATGTTAGTCAGGGTCAGGTGAAACATACTGATCAGACTATGTTAGTCAGGGTCAGGTGAAACATACTGATCAGATTATGTTAGTCAGGGTCAGGTGAAACATACTGATCAGATTATGTTAGTCAGGGTCAGGTGAAACATACTGATCAGACTATGTTAGGGTCAGGTGAACATACTGATCAGACTATGTTAGGGTCAGGTGAAACATACTGATCAGATTATGTTAGTCAGGGTCAGGTGAAACATACTGTTCAATACGCCACCTCATTTGCAAGCAGTTCTTCCTGGAAACATTCTGTTTCATTGCAATCTAACGAAGTGGGGACAGTCACTGTGATCCCCATAGGGGTGAACTGCCTAAGGGACCGTTGATTGCACTACCGCCAGAATGACTCCGGTCCACCTTCTCAATTTCGCCTGGGGATAGGAGTAGAAGCACATCAACCCACCCCAAATCAATTCGCCATAGTTTCTAACTCACGTAGAAGGGGCATTAACAGAAACAATATCTGCTCGATCAACTGTAGCGTGTCGATAATAGGAAACGAACGTGAGATAACTCTACCATAACAAAACCTCTTTACCACTCGTCTGCTGGACCATCTGTATACAGGACAGACATAACTAACTTAATTTTTAAAGTTAAGTTGACATATCGATAAAGTCGAGTCGTACTGATAAGAGGCAAAATGTATACACAGTTTATATCGAGTATTGGAATGGTCGTATCACGATTTGAAGTGGGTATATCGATAAAGCCAACACAGACACTTGTTACTGTGAGTGTTGGTGCAGTAATGTTGTGTTGGTGCAGTAATGTTGTGTTGGTGCAGTAATGTTGTGTTGGTGCAGTAATGTTGTGTTGGTGCAGTAATGTTGTGTTGGTGACTTAGAACAAACTTTTCCCCATTTTAGAAAAGCACAATAAACACATCGGGATATACAGATGAAAGAATCATACTTGGAAAGGTAAGGGACGCATGCCAGAATTATATGTATGAGGATGGACTCAGAAAAACCGGCCTACAGTGTCTAGAAGAGAGAAGAATTCGTGGTAACCTATTACAGGTTCATAAGATGATCAGAGGAATGGATAAATTAGACTACAAGTTATTTTTAAAATACAGCTATCCACAATAACAAGAGGCCATAGCTACAAGTTGACTAAAGGAAGGTCCAGATTAGATATTAGGAAATATTTTTTTTTATCAGAGAGTGGTGAATGCTTGGAATGCATTGCCAGGGGAGGTAGTGGAGGCAGGGACAGTTAATGCATTTAAGAATAAATAGGATGCGCATAGCTTTTACAGCAAGGTGATGTAAATGAAACTGGTTGTATACAGACTCTGCAGGGTCTTCTAAACCAGTATAAAGACGTTAAGTTAAGTTATTTCTGACGCTAAACAACATTAGAAGATCCAGAGAAATCAAGATTCACACCAAAGTTTGAATATTCAACCCCAGTGTCTAGTCTGTCCTTTTATACAGAGCGTAGACATGGAGCCTACCAACGCTATAGAAGAAATATTTCAGTCCCTCGAAGGATAATAGGCATGAATAAAGTAGCAGGACATTGTCAGGAATGAAGGCTTATGGGAAAGAAGCCAACAACATTCACTGGAAGACAAATTAAGCGAAGAAAATTGAGATGGATAGGAAATAGGCTTAGGGCACAGTCCAACATAGCCAGACATGCTCTTACCTGGAATCATCAAAGGAAGAGAAAGAGAGGTAGACCCAAACATACATGGAGAACGGTTCTTGCTGTTTGTGAATGCCCATAATGAGTAGGTTACTCTTTTGTGCCCCCTGAAAATGACGTTAAGTGGCAGATTGCAGTAGCTTTCCTCACATCCCGAGCGTGCTGATGAAGATGGACCTGGATCCTCTAGGCGGTTTTGCTATGATGCCCTACCAGTATATCTTGCCTGACCCTGACTAGCATATTGACCAATAAATCTTGCCTGACCCTGACTAACATGTCTGACCGGTATATCTTGCATGACCCTGACTAACATATCTGACCAGCATATCTTGCATGACCCTGACTAACATGTCTGACCAGTATATCTTGCTTGACCCTGACTAACTTGTTTGACCAGTATATGTTGCTTGACCCTGAATAGCATGTCTGACCAGTATATCTTGCTTGACCCTGACTAACGTGTTTGACCAGTATATGTTGCTTGACCCTGAATAACATGTCTGACCAGTATATCTTTCTTGACCCTGACTAACATGTCTGACCAGTATATCTTGCATGACCCTGACTAACATGTCTGACCAGTATATCCTGCTTGACCCATGACTAACATGTCTGACCAGTATATCTTGCATGACCCTGAATAACATGTCTGACCAGTATATCTTGCTTGACCCTGACTAACATGTCTGACCAGTATATCTTGCTTGTCCCTGACTAACATGTCTGACCAGTATATCTTGCATGACCCTGAATAACATGTCTGACCGCATTCCGTTCTCTGGACTACATTCTGTTACTTAAGCCCTTTCAGTGTTTGGTAGCGGGAGATTGAGAACGAACGAAGCCTGTATCACGAGGCCAGTATTGATCTCTCTTTTCATGCGTGAGCGTGCAGCTTTGCAGAATGTGTTCCACGGTCATGGTATGCTCCCCACATGGACACCTGTCGTCTGTCCCAATCCTCATTTTGTTGTAAAGATGACCCTTGAGTCTGTCTGAAAGAAGACGTGATGACAATGTCTTTCTTGAGGTAATGAGCACAAAGAAAAATATTGAAAATGATACAATGACGAAGATGGATTTGGATCGGACACAATATGCGACATGAAAGTCTTCTACAGAAGACACTAGAGGACATGATTCAGGAGAAAAGAAATGGAAGATCAAGTGTCACACTTACATCTCACGCATGTAGAGAAATTAAAGTACGAACTTATGCTGAAATGAAAAGAGCTGCGAAGGATAGGCTCAAATGGAGAGATATGCTCAGACAACCTTACAACCAGTCTTAGGACTGATCAACCACAGGATAGGCTCAAATGGAGAGATATGCTCTGACAACCTAGCAACCAGTCTTGGGACTGATCAACCAGAGGATAGGGTCAAATGTAGAGACATGCTTTGACAACCTTACAACCAGTCTTAGGACTGATCAACCAGAGGATAGGGTCAAATGTAGAGACATGCTTTGACAACCTTACAACCAATCTTGGGACTGATCAACCACAGGATATGGTCAAATGGAGAGATATGCTCTGACAACCTAGCAACCAGTCTTAGGACTGATCAACCAGAGGATAGGGTCAAATGTAGAGACATGCTTTGACAACCTTACAACCAGTCTTGGGACTGATCAACCACAGGATATGGTCAAATGGAGAGATATGCTCTGACAACCTAGCAACCAGTCTTAGGACTGACCAACCGGAATATAGGGTCAAATGGAGAAACATGCTCAACCGTACAACCAGCCTAGGACTGACCAACCAGATGATAATGAAGATGATATGCCAGAAAGAGGATCACTGAAATCTTCTTTCTCCTTCTTCATTCACTGCCCATTCAGACTAGGACTCCGAATTCGCCAATAAAGTCTGCGGTTTTTTTCGGGGTCTCAAAATCTTCGTTCATCTTGGAATGGGCGTAGACCCATCCTTCTCCCCATATACATGTGTGCTGGGGGGGGCGGGGGGGGGGCATTCCTGAACCACATGTGCTGCTATCGTGTTTACCAGGCCGCTGTAACATAGGACCGTCTTTGATAAAGATATTCTTAGGTTGAAACGTTCGAACATACCGGTTATTCTCCGCGTATGGAACAGGTATAAACTATGCTTGTATTTCACCGAAGACACATTCTGTGTGCGTGTTTGATACGTGCATTATTTATGCCCTGAAATATTCGATGTGTCGGTTGATAATAGATAGTGAACTGATCGTATGTTCGATCTCTAAGCATATCCTTTATAGGAGAGGTAGATTTATTGAGGTCGGATTTAGATAGAATTAGGAAATGGTATGAGAGGTGGCAAATGGAGTTTAATGTAGATAAATGTACAGTCATCCAAATTGGCAGATCCAATGTGGAATTTAATTACAGAATGGGCGAGTTCAATATTATAAAGATAGAAAAGGAAAGATACATTGGAGTTATAATAGATCATACAGGTAAAGTGAGTGAGCAAGTTCAAGTAGCAGTGAAAAATGGAAATGCAATGTTAGGTATAACGAAAAGTAATATTAAACATAGGAGCATGGAAGTGATAAACTGTATAAAGATTTAGTTATACCTAGATTGGAGTACTGTGTACAGGTGTGGAGTCATTATCGAAGAGGGGCTATAACCATGCTGGGAAAGATACAAAAAAGAGCGACAAAGCTGATCGTGGTATTCCAGAACTACAGTTATGAGGAAAGGCTCAGAAAAACCGGTCTACAGTTTCTAGAAAAGAGAATAATTCAAGGTGACTTGATACAGGTTTATACGATAATCAAAGGAAAGGATAAATGAGACTATAACAAGTTTTTCATAATACAACCGCCGAAAAAAACAAGAGGGAACAGCTACAAATTAGTTAAAGAAACCTCCACATTAGATACAAGGAAATATTTTTCGAATCAGAGAGTGCTGAAAGCTTGGAATGCATTGGCAGATGAAATAGTGGATGGCGAATCAATAAATGCATTCAAAAATATTTTGGATGCGCATAGTGTTTAGATCAAGGGAAGTAAAAGAAACTGGTTGTATACACGCTCTGCAGAGTCTTCTAAAGCAGTATAAAGAAGTTAAGTTAAATTAAATCAAGTTATGTTATATCAGTTGAGAACTGACGTTCAGTATAATACACAATGACAACGAAATAGCTGCCATTTTCGACCCACCGTGTTCTTCATACTATCATTCTTCTTATTTTTCTTGTTCTTCTTCTTCTTCTTCTTGTTCTTCTTCTTCTTCTTCTTCTTCTTCTACTACATCTTCTTCTTCTTCTTCTTCTTCTACATCCTCTTTTTCTACTACTTCTTCTTCTTCTTCTGCATATTCTTCTTCTACATCTTCTACTTCGTCTTCTTCTTCTTCTTCTACATCTTCTTCTTCTTCTACATCTTCTTCTACTTCGTCTTCTTCTTCTTCTACATCTTCTTCTTCTTCTACATCTTCTTCTACTTCGTCTTCTTCTTCTTCTTCTTCTTCTTCTACATCCGTTTCTACACCTTTTTCTTCTTCTTCTTCTTCTTCTTCTTCTTCTTCTTCTACATCTTCTTCTACATCTTCTTCTACATCTTCTTCTATTTCTTTTTCTTCTTCTACATCTTCTCCTTCTTCTACATCTTCTTCTATTTCTTTTTCTTCTTCTTCTTCTTCATCTTCTTCTTCTTCTACATCTTCTTCTACATCTTCTTCTTCTTGTGTTTGTTTCGAATGCACACAATGAGTTGGATTACTGTTTCCTGCGCCCTAAAAAGGACGTTAAGTGGCCGATCGCAGTAGCTTTCTGAACGTACTGATGAAGGTAAACCGGGATCCTCCAGGCGGCTGTCCTATGCTTGGTCTGATCTCGGTGTCACTCACTACTACGGGGATCGCGTCGATCCCTCACCTTGTTAGTCAGGCTGCCATGAAAACAGCCCGTTTCCAGAAAGGACTACTAGGAAGCTAATGTGAGGGTCCTGTCCGATATGTTTTGCCTGAACCTGACTAACATGTCTGATCAGTATATTTTGCCTGACCCTGACTAACATGTCTGATCAGTATATTTTGCCTGCTGACCAGGCGTTAGTTTTCCTTCCCTGTTCTTCCTCTACTTTTGAAATTTTTCACCTGTTTTACTTCTTGATTTTGTATGAATATTGTTGTTTCCATTTCTGTTCTTGCAGTTATCAAAACGTCGGTTTTCTCTACGTTTATTTCCATTCTGTAATCCGTACAGACCTCATTATGACTGGTGATATATTTCTGCAGTTGTTTTCTGAGGTTGCTGTTGTTCCTTGGTGATCAGCAAAGAGAAGCTCTTTTTTTTTTTTCGTTCGCTTTATTTATCTATTCCCCAAGGCGTGTGTGCGTTACACTGTGGTTTTTATTTTGCGCCTGTCGGCCCAGTGCATCCGACTTCAGCATGCATTTTATATAAGGGTCTGCTTCCTCCTGCATTTTTTAAGGGTTTGCTTCCCCGGGGTAACGGCCGGTGCTGTGATGGGGATCGAACCCAGCACCTTCTGGTTGTGAGCCGTGCCACTTAACCACTAGGCCACGCCGTCCCGAAGTTCTTTTTAAATTTGATTATTTTGCATCAGAGAAACATCAGGTGTATTCATTAGAACAAACATTTACATTTGAATTGACATTGCATAGGAGTATTTGAGTGCATGATAGAAAGTGAAAAGCGGATAGAAGAAGAGAGGTTGAGAGAGAGAGCGAGAGAGAGAGAACGGAGACATATATATTTAGAAAGGTAGACAAAGGATTGTGTAATGGAGAAGTGAAATGACAGGAGAGGAGGTAGGGTAGAAATGAAGAAGAGAGTTTTCATTGAATGAATTTTGTTGTTTTGTTGTTGCTTAGATGTTTGCCTCACTAGTTTCTACTGGCGGAGGCGCGCCCATTCCACCCCAGACCGTAGTCCATTGGGCGATATCAGGACGCATAAACCAGTGCTTGGATGCATGTGTGCGTCTGTATGTACCTATGCTAGGTTTGTGCCCCCTCAGAAGCTAGCCCAACCAAAGTGCAATGGAAGGACCTCACCTTGAGGGCACGTCTCTTTATATATAATTATGTTTAAAATAAACCATGTTATAACTTAATACATACTATGTGTAATTTTTTTTTTTTATAAACAAAAAAAAGACAAAATCAGCAACTTTGCTGTTAAATATAGAAAAAAATAATTCAATTTAAATTTGAACCAGTAAACAAATAATTTGATATGTGTATATGTTTAAATAGTTCTGGAGTGTAAATGTGTTGTTCGTATGTTGCCTTGTTTCTGCAGTGATCACTGAGGTTGTCTTCCTTTCTAATGTTGACTTTGTTGTTGTTGCTTAGATGTTTGCCTCACTAGTTTCTACTGGCGGAGGCGCGCCCATTCCACCCCAGACCGTAGTCCATTGGGCGATATCAGGACGGATAAACCAGTGCTTGGATGCATGTGTGCGTTCTAATTTTGACTTTTTTCATATTGCGTCTATATATGTGATGGACATGTGATAAAATAATGGTTTGTGGATTCCATTAAGTGTAGACGAAGGGAAATCAATCTTTGATTACAATTTCTGAAATAATTGAATTTGTTTTCTGTTTGCGAGACTGTTTAGTGTGTGTGAGAAATTTGTAAATAGGAAATAATTTTGAAATAGTTTGTAACACTGCTACACTGAGAGCGTGTTATTTTAGTTGACGGTTTATCTATTTGTGGGACAGAGCCGAGAATCGGGTCACTGATACGCGAAGATCGAGTCGTAGAACGCAGTTTGCAGAGGTGTTTAACACCCCAAGAGAAGAAGGCTCGCATATTGATCTACACACAGAAACAACTTTGCAAACAGCCAAACAGCTCATTAGATCAGCAAACAAAGAAATTGGCTGAACAGATGGACCATGTGAAACACTGGAAGGTAGGTCTACATACATATGACAAGACCCAGTCCAAATGGCAGTGGAAATCAACTTTCAAGGAAGGATCAGAGCACCATTTTCCTACTGAGAACCCAACACATCCCACTTAACAAACTCCTGAACAGAACCCAACACATCCCACTTAACAAGCTCCTGAACAGAACCCAACACATCCCACTTAACAAACACCTGAACAGAACCCAACACATCCCACTTAACAAACACCTGAACAGAACCCAACACATCCCACTTAACAAACACCTGAACAGAACCCAACACATCCCACTTAACAAACACCTGAACAGAACCCAACACATCCCACTTAACAAACACCTGAACAGAACCCAACACATCCCACATAACAAACACCTGAACAGAACCCAACACATCCCACTTAACAAACACCTGAACAGAACCCAACACATCCCACTTAACAAACACCTGAACAGAATCCAACACATCCCACTTAACAAACACCTGAACAGAACCCAACACATCACACTTAACAAACACTTGAACAGAATCCAACCACAACACACTCCTGAGTGCCAGCTGTGTACACATCCATATGAAACCGTTGATCATCATCTCTTTAAGGGCTCAGCGCTCAACGATTTTAGTAAAATACTTCTTCCTCCGTGGCCAGATACATGGAACACTTTGTATGGCACTAGACAACAGCTGATAAACACGGGCAGATACCATTACTTGACATTGGCCCGAAGGACGAGTGCCCGGATGCTGTTGAATCTAACAAAAACGTGTGTGTGTGTGTGTGTGTGTGTGTCACACTGTCAATGTACTCCTCTTTGTTGGGAATCTGATGAGCCGGGATATCCTGAGCCGGGTCATCCTGAGCCGGGCATCCTGAGCCAGGACATCCTGAGCCGGGCATCCTGAGCCAGGACATCCTGAGCCGGGATATCCTGAGCCGGGTCATCCTGAGCCGGGTCATCCTGAGCCAGGGCAACCGGAGCCGGGCGCACAACATGGTGGAATAGGGAGAGGTATCGATACAATTTCTCAAAGGTGCTAAAAATAGTTGCTATCGAACCTGGTCGTCCCGTTCAGATTGCCACATACAACCCGATCTATCCCCCCCCCCCTTCCCCCCGTGACGTGGGTTCGCCAGTTCACTTCCTTGCTGCCTTTTCCTTCCCTAACCGTAAGCCAGGTACCCATTTACAGTTATGTTGATTGGAGCTTCGGTAGTTGGAGTTGAACCCCGTACTTTTTCAATACCGCCAAATTTGTTTTCTTCTCTTTCCAAGAAATGCGGCCCAATCTGCTATATACCCACATTTCGAAGGGTTCAATACTCTTTCCCAACTTGTCCATGTCTCTGCACCATAAAATAGTGACAAGTATACAGAACACCTGCCAATTCACATTCTCAAATTCTGATTTATGTGTTTGGATGTCAGCATGTGTCGCATGTTGTCGATAACTTATATTTTTGAATCCTTTTTCACAGCTGCCATCTTCCGTTATTATATGACCTAGATAGGAGAAACTTTGTACCTGTCCAAGTAGTTGATCTTTTTTTTTGTTTCTGCATACATGGTTTCTTGTCATTTTTCCAAATTATCATAGTCTTTGTTCTCTTTATGTTTATGTAAAATCCAAACTCTTGACTTATTGTGTATATTGTTGTCACACGCTCCTGTAATTCTTGCTCACTTTTTGCCATCAAAACTGTTTCATCCGCATATCTTAGATCGTTCATTACCACTTCTCCAATGACAAGACCTGTCATCCCCTCTACTTGTTAGAATATTTGTTCTGTGTAAATATTAAGAAGACAAGGGGATAATACACATCCCTGTCTCACTCCTCTTTTTACATCTAATCTATATAAACGCACAACTAATCTATATTTCTGTTTTTCTCCACAGGCATTGTCAGATTTCTGTCGCACAAAGAGAATGTTGTTATCCGAAGTTTTGTGGACGACAAATATCTTTGTATGAACGAGGGGTCTGTTCTGTATCTCTCGGTGAGTGTTGTAGGATTACTACATGCCATGGCATAGTGTTACACTTACTATCTATACAACAAACACTTACTTGATACAACAAACACTTTCTTGATACAACAAACACTTACTTGATACAACAAACACTTTCTTGATACAACAAACACTTTCTTGATACACCAAACACTTTCTTGATACAACAAACACTTACTTGATACAACAAACACTTTCTTGATACAACAAACACTTTCTTGATACAACAAACACTTTCTTGATACAACAAACACTTACCTGATACAACAAACACTTTCTTGATACAACAAACACTTACTTGATACAACAAACACTTACTTGATACAACAAACACTTACTTGATACAACAAACACGTACTTGATACAACAAACACTTACTTGATACAACAAACACTTACTTGATACAACAAACACTTACTTGATACAACAAACACTTACTGGATACAACAAACACTTACTTGATACAACAAACACGTACTTGATATAACATGTACTTACTTGATACAACAAACACTTACTGGATACAAAAAACACTTACTTGATACAACAAACACTTCCTATATATACAACAAACCAGGAACAACATCGTAAGACGGTTTGTGGGGACACGTCTCAAGGCTGAAACTTGCCTGTTCATAGTCCAAAAACAGCAAAGTCATTCAATCATTTGAACTGAGATCTAAACGAGTCCTAGATGCACAGGGCCATTAGAAAGAGAACACGATAGAACGCCGAACGCGTTCAAACTACTTGGCTAAAGCACAGGCGCGAATTTTTGTGTGTTTTGTTTTGTTTTTGGAGTACACTTTTTTTCTCTATTCCCCAAGGCATTATGCGTTGCATTGTGGTTTTTATTTTGCGCCTGTCAGCTCAGTGCATCCGACTTCAGCATGCATTTTATGAGAGGGTCTGCTTCCTCCTGCATTTTCTAAGGGGTTTTCCCCGGGGTAACGGCCGGTGCTGTGATGGGGACCGAACCCAGCACCTTCTGGTTGAGAACTGTGCCACTTAATCACTAGCCCACGCTGTCCCTTACAGGTGCTTACTATTGTTGCAGAAATTATTATTAACATAACAAGCCATTGCCAGAAGCATGTATTCCTTACACATGCACTGGCAGTTCTGCAAGCTTTCGGAATAATACACTGGCAGAGTTTGGAATCAAGATGTTGTGCACCACATGAGCTGCAGCAAACCATAGCTGACTGCTAGCGTTAGGGCCAGCGAACCATAGTTGACTGCTAGCGTCAGGACCAGCGAACCATAGCTGACTGCTAGCGTTAGGGCCAGCGAACCATAGTTGACTGCTAGCGTCAGAGCCAGCGAACCATAGTTGACTGCTAGCGTCAGAGCCAGCGAACCATAGTTGACTGCTAGCGTCAGGGCCAGCGAACCATAGCTGACTGCTAGCGTTAGGGCCAGCGAACCATAGTTGACTGCTAGCGTCAGGGCCAGCGAACCATAGCTGACTGCTAGCGTCAGGGTCAGCAAACAAAGAGATACCAAGACCCTTCTACACCTCCACGCGATGATCCTGGATAACAGGCTGCAACAGGGCAGACTGGCTAAGGAGAAGGGATCAAACATCGAAGGCCAACCCGGTCCAAAGAAATTCCCGCTAAAGTCGGATGTGTAGGCTGAAAAATGCGAATATTGCAGTCAAGCTGTAAACTACGACACAACGCATTCCGTTCTCTGGACTAGATTCTGCTACTTAAGCCCTTTTAAGAGTTTGGTAGTGAAAGATTGAGAACGAATGAAGCCACACCACAAACTGGCACAGTTTTAAAATAAGACAAGAGAAGGGTAGAGCTACAGTGGATACCATCACACTGTGGCATACCAGAAAATGAGACAGCAGCCAAGTTGACAGAGGAGGGAGCAACACGAAAACAGAAAGAACAAACAATCACCTTCCAAGAAAAAAAGACACTTATCCAAGTCATGATTAAAGTCGATCAATTCAGAGACAGCTATCACTGCCTTGATCGAGCGGAGAAAGTGACCCTATTCTACGTAAGAACGGGACTTTAAGGGGGCAGTTCTAGCAGAACTGCGGTGGTGTTAGTAGAAATTCATATAACATTTAATTTCAAAGACAGAGAACCCAAATCTCCACACAAGACACAGAAATGATAGAGGCTATCTCCAACAATAGATGTCTCTAGAGAATGATATATACATGTAATGAATCCAACTTTTCATATGACAATTTTATTACACACATGTACACAATATGGATAATATTGTCTTGTACATTTTTAAGTAATGGTGTACAGAAATTCATTAACATTTAAACAACATATCAATAAATGGTACATGTTCATCAGGAACTAAGGAAAATAGTATATATTTCATAGATTTAATTTTACGCCACCTGAAAGTTCATTCAAAGTTCATAATTTTCTACCCCACAACATGTCAACTTTCAGGTGATGTCAAATTAAATCTATGAAATCTATACTATTTTCTTTAGTTCCTGATGAACATGTACCAATTATTTACGTGTTTTTTAAACGTTAATGATTTAGATTAAATATCCATATACACAGACTAAAATTGGTCCAATCATCAATATGTATGTGCAAACAAGCAGCATAGACAGCTGAGCATGTTCTAGAAGACTTATGTGTTTAGTCAGTAGCCGTACTGAACAATGTTCCAGGGAGATGAATCTCTACAGAACGTTGTTTGGAAGCCCTGAAGAACTCTCCACTGCGGCAGAATGGATCCAGAGAACTGGACTTAGCGTGCATGCATAGTTTAAGAAACTTTTGTACAAGTAGACAAAGTACAACACATGGGAGAGGCGGAGAAGAAGAAAGGGAAGAGGGACAAAGAGAAGAAGTAGAAGAAGAAGAAGAGGGAGAAAATATGAAGAAGAAGAAGAGGGACAAAGACAAGAAGAAGAAGAGGGACAAAGACAAGAAGAAGAAGAGGTAGAAGAAGAAGAAAAAAAAGAAGAGAGACAAGAAAGAGAAGAACAAAGACAACGAGATGAAGAAGAAGAGGATATAAAAGAAGAAGAAGAAGAAAAGATGATGAAGAAGAAGAAGAAGAAGAAGAAGAAGAGGGACACGGACAAGAAGAAGAAGAAGAGACAAGAAAGAGAAGAAGAAGAGGGACAAAGAAAGGATGAAGGAGAAGAAGAAGATGGAGAAGAAGGGGATGATAGATAAGAAGAATAAGAGAAGGATAGTGAAGAAGAAGAACAAGAAGAAGACGGATAAAGACAAGAAGAAGAAGAAAAACAAGAAGAAGAAGAAGAAGAAAAAGAATCCGTTATTTGAGCAACATCTATTGCCTGAGATTGTATGTTTACAGATTTCCTCAAGATGTTGACACACTTACGCTTCCACAGACTGGGTTGTCCATTTCGTCTGGCTTGTCTCCCAACGCCTTTTCATCTCCTAATAATACCTGCAAGGCATTAGCCTGTTTTGATGCCTACAAGTCAGCAGATTAGTTTTTATATCCAGCTATCCATCCCTACGGCTGTTGACAATACATCCAGCTCAATTCTCCAGCGTCTGAGATCAAACTAAGTTATTCACCTAATCATTGCCGATTTTTAAAGTGGCATAGCCTGTAGGTGTTGAGCTGGTTGCCAATCGCGAGTGCTGGTGATGACATCGTTAAACACAGGACGACCTGGGCTAGTGGTTAAGTGACACGGCTCACAATCTGAAGGTGCTGGGTTCGCTTTCCAATCACAGCACCGATTGTTACCCAGGGGAAACTACCGTTCAAAAATGCAGGAGGAAGCAGACCCTTATATAAAAATACAGCACGAAGTTCGGATTCACTGGCCGGCAGGCGTAAAATAAAAACATAGTGCAACTCACACCGCTCTGGAGAATTGAGAAATATGGCGAACGAAAAAAAAACACACAAAAAACATCATTAGACGGTTTTGTCTTGATGATGCAAATACGACAACTCATGAGCGCAAAATTGCTGGGCTGTGCAGCGAAAATACGCACGTGCTCTCGAGGCACCTTGCTGACACTTAGACCGGAGGTGTGTAGGGGTCACTCATTACCACTGGTGGTGACAAGACGTCTTGGAGTTCTTGTCAGTGAGAGACCCAAACAAACGTACGGAAAAGAAAGGGATAGAAGAAGTGGTAACAAAAGAAGTAGGAAGCCAAGAACAAGGAGAGCTTTTTTAGATTTGCTCTGCCCTGCTAAAGCCCGGCCAGATAATCAGGAAACTCGTCCGCAGGATACCACGACAGTAAATGTGCTGAGCGCACAGAACACGGCAAGGCACCTGAGCAGCCGTGGTTATCCATTGCACCCGAGTTCATATCCAGTCGTCCTGACTTGTCTTGCCACTGGTTAAAGTTGGACTCTGGCGAGAGAGTGAGGTCGACGAACTGCGCAACCCGTCTACACTTAAATCAAATTCATCGCGCAAGTCATTTTCTTTTCATTTATCCAGTACAAACACAGTCGAGCCCGGTAACGACAGGCGAGCGGCGAAACGGAGATCGTAAGTCCGCTGACAAGCTAAACTACAGTCAGAAAGCTACGTCAGTTGCGGGACTCCTGTCTGAGCAATAACGCGGATGAGATACATGGATTTACTGACAATCATGATCACCGTCTCGCGAAGCGAACTGTCCTTGCTCTCACTGCCTGCGAGTATGCAGATCCCAAATCGGACTCGTCAGCCATCTCCGCAACCATCCACAACCCGTATTTACAGAATACTCGACTGGAAGGACTGGCTAGGTGAAACAAGTAAAGGCCCTCATCACTCGTGATCAATGGATTACAGTGAGCAAGAATATGCGCTGGTAATCAACCTCACTGTCTTGTCTCGAGCTACTTTGGACCAGTGGCAAGACGATCGAGACGATTGAAGATAACTCAGGATGCACGCACTGTGTACTGACAGTCCTTGAGACCAGGGGTCGTTTGAAACATGCCAGATTCCAATGCCCACTGCTTCAGTTCAAAGACTAAAGCCTGCTTCTGGCCTTGATCGTGCTCCGTGTCTCCGCTCTATACAGCAGCACCGATTTGACACTGATATTGAATATTCTAACTTTGGTGTAGATCTTAATTTCTCTGGATCCCTATATGCTGTTTAGTGTCAGGAAAGCTGCTGAAGACAGATGTGTCGGGACGAAAGGTGCAAATATTGCAGTCAAGCTGTAAACTAGCGACACAGCGCATTCAGTTTTCCGGACTAAATCTTGCTACTTCCAAAGCCCTGTTGGGAACTTGGTAGCGGGAGATTGAAAATGAAAGCAGAAGAGGGCAAAAAGTAGTGTGCCCCGTTTGCCTATCCAGTTCTGGTCCTTACATCTGCATCTCCTGATGAGTCGATTGTGCTGCCCAAATAAGTAAAACGCCGACTACATTGCGTTTCCATAATTGATCTAGTCTCCAATCTTTGAGGCTGGGTCGCTCCTGAATCCCGGTAAACGGCTACACACCGACAACAAAATTAAGGATAAGTTTTAATGGTTGTTGTTGTTGTTGTTGTTGTTGTTGTTGTTGTTGAATGCCTATAATGAGTAGGTTTGCTCTTGTGTGTGCCCTAGAAAGGACGTTAAGTGACAGTTTGTCATTACTTTCCTCACATCCCGAGCGTGCTGATAAAGACGGTTGAGCTATGATTGGCTTTATCTGCGTGCCACGCACTACTACGGGGATCACGCCGATCGCTCATCCCGTTATCCAGGCTGATATGAAAACAGCCCGTTTCCATGAATGGCTACGAGGAAGCCAAGGTGAGGGTCTTGTCCAGTATGTTTTGCCTGAACCTGACTAACATGTCTGATCAGTATACTTGCCCTGACCAGGGTCCCGGTCCACCTTCATCAGCACGCTCGGGATGTGAGGAAAGCTACGACAACCCGCCACTTAACGTCCTTTTCAGGGCGTGTAAAAGAGAAATCATAATATTGTGGACATTCAACAACAACGGGGATCACATCAATCATCCACCTCGTTAGCCAGGCTGCTATGAAAACATCCCGTTTCCATGGAGACCTACGTGGAGGTGGAGGTATATTTTACCTGCCCATAACTTATCAAATCAGCATGTTTTACCAGCCCCTAAGATATAAAATCAGTATATTTTACCTGACTCTGACTAACAAATAGAATCAGTATGTTTTACATGCCCTTAACATATCAAATCAGTATGTTTTACCTCACCCTGACTAACATATAGAATCAGTATGTTTTACCTGCACTTAACATATAAAATCAGTATGTTTTACCTCATCCTGACTAACATATAGAATCAGTATGTTTTACCTGCCCTTAACATATCAAATCAGTATGTTTTACCTGACTCTGACTAACATATAAAATCAGTATGTTTTACCTGCCCTTAACATATCAAATCAGTATGTTTTACCTGACTGACTAACATATAGAATCAGTATGTTTTACCTGCCCTTAACATATCAAATCAGTATGTTTTACCTACCCTGACTAACATATCAAATCAGTATGTTTTACCTGCCCTTAACATATCAAATCAGTATGTTTTACCTCACCCTGTCTAACATATCAAATCAGTATGTTTGCCTGGTCATGCGTCTTTTCTCCGCCATTATCGTTGCTAAGTTTCTTTCCCATAATTTCATATCATCTTCTAATTTTTGCTAAATTTCCATTCTCCCCAGAACAAGGGAGATGACCCTGAGTGTTTCATAGAAGAGTTATCGCTCCAGAATAATGGATCCTATGCCACGGCATACCGATTCAGCAAATACAAGACAGAGAAGAGGCGCTACCTGGGCATTAACTGTGACCCGATCCTAGGCACTGAGGCAGACCCTAGCATGAGGTCTTCCCGGTTTGCCAGGATAGACATCAACCAAAAAGAGGCCGATGCTGTGAAAGACGATATTAAGAAAGGAAACCTGGAGACGTACGTGAAGAAAAAGTGTATCAGCTTATCCGAAAAGAAACACGCCGCCAAAGCAAAACGTCGAAAACTTCGACTGCGCTGGTGTTTGAATTTAGACAGAATGGTCCAAAACCGCAGAAAGTATGTTCTGCAATGTAAGAAACGAGAAAGTCAAACAAATTGTGATAGAAGTGACTCGAAACGATGCGTTTGTAATATATTGATAAACATGCTACACAAGCCAAAGCGAGCTAAAAGGAAATGTTTAGTTGAGAAACTAACAAAATGGATTAAAAATAAATCTGCGACTTTGAATAAAGATGCAGCCATAGAAGCAAGTAAGCTTTTAGTGCGAAATTACGCAGCAATAACTCGGAGGATGCGTATTCTAAGGGCAAGGAAAACTCGAAAGAGACAACGGGAATTTAAGAAGTCTCAGCTTCTAACGGAGACACGGCAAGAAGTACATCATATTTCGCCTGGCCCAAGTAGCGTAAAGCCAACACAAGATCTAGAAACGATAACGCCTATGCATCACGAGGGGTCTGGTAGAAGAAGGCGACGTAAGCGAAGACGCAGAATAATAAAATTGAACTCGCTTCTTAAAATTTACGGCCATGAACTTATTCTTTCAACTCCAAGCGTGAGCCTCGGTGAAGAGTCAGCCACGATGGAGACAACGACGCCTGCAGGTCATGCCTCTCAAAAGATCAAGGAACCGTCAGCATTATCAAAAGAATTTAAGGATGCTTTAAATTCGTTATCTAGCGAACCTCGAAGACTACACAAGCAACATCGCAGGAGAAGGAAAAAGCGTAAGCACAGAATGGTGCACAAGGAGTCACAGATTCATGGATTTTCTTCGGGCGATGATAATTCAAGACAATCTGGAGGTATTTCTCCTGGATAAGAGATGCATCTGATGCCACATCTTTGATTAGAGCTGTGATCAACTTCTTTGTGTAATATTATACACATTTCAGATGTGTCACGAAGACTCCTTACCACCCTCGCTTGCTCCCGCCCCAATGCCTCAAGAGAGATACAGAGATGTGACGTGACAATCATGTCTGTAGCATTGGCTGGGAAGAGAGAAACGAGGCAGGCATATCACTCAAGACTTGTTGGGGAAATGATCCACACCAGGCTGGTTGATTCTCCATTAGTTGCATACTCATCTGCGTGATCTTCGAGCGGATGACTCCTAGAGCTATCATCTCAAAGACCTGGGCACGATCCAGAACTTAATGGTTTTTCTCTACATCTTAAGTGAAGTTAATTCTCCATCGTCAACGATGATTGTTATCCTTGGACCATTCTAAAACTGGATTCTCAAAGTGTGTGGATAAAATCAGAATGTAATGGAAGATTCTCGAAGCGTGTAGATAAAACCTGAATTTAATGGAAGATTCTCAACGTGTGTGGATAAAACCAGAATTTAATGGAAGATTTTCAAAGTGCGTGGATAAAACCAAAATTTAATGGAAGATTTTCAAAGTGCGTAAATAAAACCAGAATTTAATGGAAGATTTTCAAAGTGCGTAAATAAAACCAGACCTTACTGGAAGATTTTCAAAGTGCGTGGATAAAACAAGATTTTAATGGAAGATTTTCAAAGTACGTGGATAAAACCAGATTTTAATGGAAGATTTTCGAAACTCATTGGGTATTGTTACTGACAAGTCGAATTTATTTATACAGACGCTAAATCTAGCGAATCTTAGTTGGTGGTCTTTGTAATAATACTGTGTTCGTTGTGAACTATTTTCATAGGTGATTTGTGCAAATTTAGACTGGTAAGGTGACGTCTGAAAGGATGAAAGGGTCTATCGTATGCAAGAGCATTCGGCTGTTAAATAGATTGATGTGTAGAAACTGACACTCGGGATTAGCCAAATGTCATAGTTTATGCTGACAGGTCCAATTTAATTGTTTCTGAACGTTTCTTGCTGAGAATTTGTCAATCAGTGATGGATAGACCTCCGAGGTCAAGGTTAGACCTCCAGGGTCGAGATGATGTCTTTACGGTTAGAGTCAATGCTCTTCATTCATATATCTATGTTCTTTGCGCGCCAAATTAAGCGCAGAAGACAGAAACAATTGATGTACTGTTAGAAAGGTGTGACGCCATTTTTGTTAAATCTTCTAACGGTGCTAAGGCCCACAGCTGAGCCGTCTCGAATGGTTGTTCTTCTGGGTGTTTCATTGCGTCATTGTCAAAGGTCAAATTAACAGGTTTTAAGAATCAACGCTAGACCTCACAATCGATGTAAGATCTTTGGAGTAAGCATCATATCTTTTAAACCAATGCGAGGGGGACGGCGTGGCCTAGTGGTTAAGTGGTACGGCTCACAACCAGAAGGTGCTGGGTTCGATCCCCATCACAGCACCGGCCGTTACCCCGGGAAAGCAAACCCTTAAAAATGCAGGAGGAAGCAGACCCTTACATAAAAATGCATGCTGAAGTCGGATGCACTGGGCCGACAGGCGCAAAATAAAAACCACAGTGTAACGCACACATGCCTTGGGGAATAGATAAATAAGGCGAACGCAAAAAAAACAAAAAAACAAAAACAATGCGAGATATTCAGGCCTAAAGAAAGGAAGACTTTCAGAGCTAAAGAAATACGGATCCTCAGAGCTAAAGAACGAAAGAGCTTCAGATCTAAAGAAAGAAAGACCTTCAGACCTTCAGGCCTAAAGACAGAAATACTTTCAGACCTAAAGAAAGAATGACCTTCATAGCTAAAGAAAGAAAAACCTCAGAGCTAAAGAAAGAATGACCTTCATAGCTAAAGAAAGAAAGAAAGACATTCAGAGCTAAAGAAAGAAAGACCTTCAGAGCTAAACAAAGAAAGACCTTCAGAGCTATATTAAGACAGGTGCCAGAGTCAGGAGTTTGAAAAAAGAGCTTTCCTAGCTACGAGAAATAGCCATTAAGTAATAACAATTTGAATTACAGCATTTTTACAAGCGTGTGAGCAGACATTTGGTCTGTCCATATTTCTTAACATAATCCCCGTACCTAGCAACAGACTTTGTCCACCTGTCTCCCCTAACTTGTGGATGCTTTCTAGAAAGTCTTATGGTGTGACCTTTAACCAATTTTTCACTTCCTCGTTGTCAGTTGCCCTGTTACCCATCCGCTACACATTTTCCTAAAACCGAGGTCATCATTGTGGGCGCAGCGTCTTGACTCATGTTTTAATCTACGGCGATTTCATCGATTATTACTCGTCTCTTGACACGGACTAGCTGGGGGATCTGCTGTTTCCCTGTGTCATTTGCCACGCTTGCTGGTCTCCCACGCCACTGTTCAACAATGACGTTTTTCTTTCTTTTTGAAATTATTCTACCAATTTATACACTTTCATCTGACTCAAACAACTGTCTCCATACTGAAAATTCTGTAGATTTCAGGTTTCACACCCTTTGACCACAAAAACGAATAACGCCTCCTTATTCTTCCACATTGCAAGTCGACATTGGAGCAGGCATGTTGTACGCTTCATTGCGCATGCACATTCTGCCCGATCGGTACAATCCCTTCATTGAGTATTACTAAAGACCCATTTTGTGTCCTGAAATTAGAATTTCCGTTGTACATACTCTTCCATACACGTTGTAATACAATTGCTGTTACTTAATGACTGCCCCTCGTAAATACGTGAATAGCATGTAGGCTAGGTATGTTCAGAAGACTCAAGCCATTCAGAAGACTTTTGTAAGATCAAAGTAAATCTCCACGCACCATCTTAATAAATAATAATTGCCCATAACAACCAAAGATGGAGACATCATCAGATATGTGCTGCGTGATGTAGTTTCATATCACTGTAAAGTCAAATCCCGGCACAACAGATTACCGAATGTTGAGCACACACATGCGAGACGTCGGATGTGGGTCATCGTCCATTCTACTCCGTCGAGCGACCCGCTGTCTCTGAGCATTGACACTGATATGGGGGCTGTTATACAAGGACAGTTTTAGTGTTCCTTTTTCTTGTTCCTCTTCTTCTTCTTCTTTTTTGTATGCAGCATACAAAGCATAAATTTCGGAACCAGCTGGCAATATTTTGTCAACTCACTAAAGTATCCCTCACAACTTACAAAGAATTTCCTCAACGCTGGATCGCCGCCACCCCTCTTTCTTCGGCCATATGCCTGTCTCTCTCGGGACGTCCTGGCTCGACAGCTTCTACATTTTTCCCTAGATATAGTCACGGGAAAAGGACTTCCCCCCCCGGTCCCTCATGCAGTCATCTCTTAGTCCTCACAAATGCCTGCGACACATCTTCACTCCCCTTGCCTTGGACTGCCATCAACCGGGGCTATGGACGGACTCTCGTTGCCTAGGCGGGTTAATGTAATACACTAATCCTGATGTTCATTCAGGCACATTATGTGCCCTATGCCAGGTAGCCAAATATCGTCTAAACTCATCTCTGTCTTTTGCCATTAAGTACCATACTGGTCCAAGATCCTCAAGAGCTCATGGCATGAATTGAACTCATATGAACGTCAAGAACACGAAACTAGCGGCTGGTACAAGAACAAGGGAGAAGAAGCTAGAAATAATGTGAGAAAATATACAAGACAGAATGCTTGGAGACTCTTTGTTCATGGCCTATGCACCTTAAAGAGATATGAGCGAAAAAGGAGAACGACCAGCTTAATTTTCCTGTGAACCCTCCCCGTTATTTAGCTGCATGCTAAGGAGATTGCAGGGATCGTATTTATTCTTACTTGTGAATCATTTAGGTGTTTAACTTAACTTAACTTAACTTAACTCAACTTTTTATACTGGTTTAGAAGACTCTGCAGAGTCTGTATACCACCAGTTTCATTTACATTTCCTGGCTCTAAAAGCTATATATATTCTTAAATGCATTAATTGTTCCTACCTCCACCACTTCCTGTGGAAATGCATTCCAAGCATTCACCACTCTCTGACTAAAAAAATATTTCCTAATATCTAATCTAGACCTTTCTTTAGTTAATTTGTAGCTATGCCCTGTTCTTGTGGGTGGTTGTAGCTATGCCCTCTTGTTCTTGTGGGTGGTTGTAGCTATGCCCTCTTGTTCTTGTGGGTGGTTGTAGCTATGCCCTCTTGTTCTTGTAGGTGGTTGCATTTTTAACAATTGTTATTATCTAATTTACCCTGTATTATCACCACGAATTCATTTCTTTTCTAGACATGTAGGCCTGTTTTTCTGAGTCTTTCCTTAATAACTAATTCTGGAATTCCACTATCAGCTTTGTCGCCCTTTTTGTATCCTTTCCAGCATGTTTATATCCCCTCTATGATAAGGACTCCACACCTGAACACAGTTCTCCAATCTAGGTCTAACTATTTCTTTATACAGTTTGACTATCCCTTCTCTGCTGCTCTGTTAATATTTCTTTGTATCATTCCTAACATTGCATTTACCTTTTTCATTGCTATCTGAACTTGCTCACTCAATTTACCTGTATGATCTATTATAACCCCTAGGTCCCTTTCCTTTTCTATCATTCTAATATTGTTCCTGCCAATTCTGTAATTATGTTCCGTATTGGTTGTACATAATTGAAGAGATCCCATGAGAAGGTAACCGCTTATCTGACTTTTAGCCCATATTGAAATTATGTTAAAATTATATGTAATGTTAAGGTAATAGCAAGCACTTGTGAAACTGTTTGAAATGGCATTTTTACATTTGTTATTCATTATAGTTCTTAATCATTATTTTCTAAAGAATTATGTCCGTCCGGGAATAAAAGATAGACCAATAACTATGATCAGCTGTCACAACATCATGTAAGAGGTTCGGATAGTTAATCGCAAGATTCATAGTGATACTTGTGACATTACAAGATAGTCACTGTTCTAGAATCCTCAGGGGAAAAGAAGAAGGGGCAGATCTAAACACTCATAGAGAAGGGAAGTCGACATAAACTTAAAACTGACAGGAAGGAGGTGGCGAAGTTGAAAAGGATGAGACATGGCAGGAAACTTGGCGAGTATTTGTTGAGAACTTGTGCTCCGCAGGAAGTTAAAAGGTTTTAATTGATTGAATGATTGACTTGTAGCTTGCACGACGTCACTGAACAATGTGTTGAAGGTTATAATTGTTATTATTAGCGATATAATGTCAGATAATCTCGGTTCAATTCAGGTGCCATCTCCAATGGCCTTTGACGATCATATGATCTTCTACTCAATCTTTCGATCATTTGAAGTTCATCTCCCACTCTGTCAATCATTTGATATTCATCTCCCACTCTGTCAATCATTTGATGTTCATCTCCCACTCTGTCAATCATTTGATGTTCATCTCCCACTCTGTCAATCATTTGATGTTCATCTCCCACTGTCAATCATTTGATGGTCATCTCCCACTCTGTCAATCATTTGATAGTCATCTCCCACTCTGTCAATCTTTTGATGGTCATCTCCCACTCTGTCAATCATTTGATGGTCATCTCCCACTCTGTCAATCTTTTGATGGTCATCTCCCACTCTGTCAATCTTTAGATGTTATTCTCTTGTCGAAGATGGATGTGTCGGAACGAAAGGTGCAAATAGCGCAGTCAAGCTGTAAACTAGCGACACAACACATTCCGTTCTCCGGACTACATCCTGCTACTTGCAAAGCCGTGTTCAGGACTTGGTAGTGGGAGATTGAGAACGAACGCAGAAGAAGAAGGTGTTATTCTCCCTCTCTCTCAATCATTTCAAGTCACTCTCTCTCTCTATCTTTTGATGTTCTGCAACTCTGTCCATCATTTCATATTTCTCTCTCTCGCAATCATTTCATGTTAATGTGCCAGCCTCTCAATCATTTGATGTAATTCTGCCACTCTGTCAATCATTTAATGTTATAACCCCCACTATCTCCATCATTTGATGTTATACCCCAACTCTCTCAATCATTTGATGTTATACCCCAACTCTCTCAATCACTTGATGTTATACCTCCACTCTTTCATTCATTTGCTCGTATTATCCCACCCCCTCAATCATTTCATGACATATTTTGTACCCTGTCATTCATGTGCTATTGTGCTTCCTCTAATTGCGTTGTTTACATCAGACACTCTGTTTTCATTTATTGTTTTCAGCAACGGTCATCTTTTTAATGTTACCAAAATACAGAACTGTCATCAATTCACTTTTCAGTCCTAATTTCTCTAAGATTTCTTTACATGTTTTCTTGTCTTCCGGTGAGAAACACTGCATTCTTCTATATATCCACATTGCAAAGAAATGTTCTCTTTTCAAATCCTTTATCAATTATCCATGTTTCTACATCAGACAATAAAGACAAGTATACATAAAACCTGATCACTCTATTTTTTTAATTTGTGTGTGTGTGACTTGTTTCATTGTCAATATAGAAGATGTGTTCAAAAAGTTTCCGACCTTACATTTTTTTTTTCAGCGGAAACAAATGAAGCATGGTTGTTGTCCTTCTGCAGGGAGGTGTAGGAGACCGCTATGAACATACAAATGTGGTCTAGGCCATGCTACTGTCCTACTTATTAGATGTCACACTCCCGATGCCTTGTGGGATTCCTGTTTACAGGAAAGGCTTTGAGAGCAAACCCTGACAAAAATCTGCATCATGTGCAATCTCTAGTTGTCTCGATAATATCTAGCCACTGGCCAAAGGTAGCTCAGGACGAGAGAGTGAGGTTCATAAAAGGCGCAGTTTCTTCCTCACTTTAATCCACATAACAGCTCAAGTCACAGATTTCAGCGGACAGAGCAAAATGAAAAAATGTTCCATACGGCTGAACAGAGAGGGTGGTCTTCATCAAATGTAGTGGGCGGATATCATCCATAGAGGACCGCTATGCGCATGCGTGCATTTTTTCCCGAACGCAGATTGTGTCAGTCGCTGACAGTCAGCCTTTCAGTGTTGAGTATAGTGAGCACACGCTAGGTTTTCATTCACCACGAAATGACGCAAAGAATTGAGCAGCTGCGTTGCATCAATTTTCGCCAAAAGCTAGGCGAAACTCAAGAAGAAACCATTCGAAAGATTCAACAGGCCTTCGGTGACGTTGTTATTATCAGCACACAAACTAAGTAGTGGTAAAATCGTTTTAAAGATGGCCGCACATCGGTGGAGTGCGGATCACATTCTGGTAGGTCCTCAACAAACCGAATCGATGAAGTTATAGACCGCGTAGGGACCTTGGTCTTACAGAACCATTGTGTTACCATCCGAAAGTACTTCCTTAGGGGTCATCCGTAGCCATCGTGATGCTGTTAGACGCAGACGACCACTAGCAACCCCATCGTGGCAACGAACCCCGTTCTTCGCATCTGATCCAGACATTCTTGGCCAAACACAACCTTCCTCTGGTTCGCAAGGCTCCCCCATCTTTGCATCTGATTCAGACATTCTCATCAAACACAACCTTCCTCTGGTTCGCAAGGCTCCCCCATCTTTGCATCTGATTCAGACATTCTCGGCCAAACACAACCTTCCTCTGGTTCGCAAGGCTACCCCATCTTTGCATCTGATTCAGACATTCTCAGCAAACACAACCTTCCTCTGGTTCGCAAGGCTCCCCCATCTTTGCATCTGATTCAGACATTCTCAGCCAAACACAACCTTCCTCTGGTTCGCAAGGCTCCCCCATCTTTGCATCTGATTCAGACATTCTCAGCCAAACACAACCTTCCTCTGGTTCGCAAGGCTCCCCCATCTTTGCATCTGATTCAGACATTCTTAGCCAAACACAACCGTCCTCTGGTTCGCAAGGCTCCCCCATCTTTGCATCTGATTCAGACATTCTCAGCCAAACACAACCTTCCTCTGGTTCGCCAGGCTCTCTATTTTCCCGACATGGCCCCTTGCGAGTATTGGCTGGTTCCAAAGCTCAAAATTCCACTGAAAGTGACTCAATTTGAATCCCGAGATACATTAGGCGGAATGCGGCGACCCAGCTGTACTCCATTCCCATAAAGGCCTTCTTGAAATTCTTACAATAATGACAGGAGAAATGTGAGAAGAGTTAAGGAGAGTGCCTTGAAGGTGATTATGGTTTGGGTTCGCTTCGTTCTCAATCTCCCACTACCAAACCCTGAAAGGGCTTAAGTAGCAGAATGTAGTCCAGAGAATGGAATGCGGTTTGTCGTAGTTTACAGCTTGACTGCGATATTTGCACCTTTTCAAAACATCCGACTTCAGCAACAATTTATTTAGTATCGGATTAGCATTCCCTCTTTGATCCCTTCTCCTTAGCCAGTCTGCCCTGCTGCAGCCTGTTATCCAGGACCACCACGTGGAGGTGTAGAAGGATCTTGGCAGCTCTGGTTTGCTGGACCTGACGCTAGCAGTCAGCTATGGGTCGCTGACCACTGCAGCTCATGCGCTGCTCAGCGTTTTGATCCTCCATCCGGCAAATAATACTGACCAGAACGTCTGATCAGGGCCAGGCACAATACAGGGACAAACCTTGATTTAGTATACTGAAGTCTCTAACAACTTCACCACCCGACAGTAGTGTATCTACTATGGGAAAAACCTTGATTTAGTATACTGAAGTCTCTAACAACTTCACCACCCGACAGTAGTGTATCTACTATGGGAAAAAACTTGATTTAGTATACTGAAGTCTCTAACAACTTCACCACCCGACAGTAGTGTAACTACTATGGGACAAACCTTGATTTAGTATACTGAAGTCCCTAACAACTTCACAACCCGACAGTAGTGTAACTACTATGGGACAAACCTTGACTTAGTATACTGAAGTCCCTAACAACTTCACCACCCGACAGTAGTGTAACTTCTATGGGACAAACCTTGACTTAGTATACTGAAGTCCCTAACAACTTCACCACCCGACAGTAGTGTAACTACTATGGGACAAACCTTGACTTAGTATACTGAAGTCCCTAACAACTTCACTCCTCGACAGTAGTGTAACTACTATGGGACAAACCTTGACTTAGTATACTGAAGTCCCTAACAACTTCACTCCTCGACAGTAGTGTAACTACTATGGGACAAACCTTGACTTAGTATACTGAAGTCCCTAACAACTTCACTCCTCGACAGTAGTGTAACTACTATGGGAAAACCCTTTTCTGTTCTTTTCTGTCTGTAGACTAATTGGGTCTACTTTTCCATGTTAATGTCCTTGCGTATGTTTATGTTAATGTATTGTTGTCTAGTTATGTGACAGTCCTGTCTCACGATGTTAAACTACCAAGTATCTTCTCCCTTTGAATTCCTATGTCTCTAGTGACCCTGTTTACACACTTTCGTCACCATACACTGCCTGCATTCTGCGATGAATGTCAACTGGTCGACATCCTTCAGCTGTTAGAAACCGAATCACCGCTCGCTGATCAACTCTGAACGGATTCCGTATCACACCCGCCATGTTTTCAATGGTCTGCTGAGGAAACTAGGAGTGGGTGCACAATGAAATTTTGCAAACTTGACGGTTGGTGTGTGCAGTTTACATCAGAAGTGACGTCATCATGCGCGTCGTACGTATGTTGACTTGGTGCAGTTAGGTCCGGTTTGGCGTGGCTTGGCTTCGTTCATTTTCAATCTTCCACTATCAAATACTGAAAGGGCTTATGTAGCAAACTGTAGTCCAGAGAACGGACTGCGTTGTGTCGTAGTTTACAGCTTGACTAAGATATTTGCACCTTTCGGTCCAACACATCCGACTTCATCAAGCATTTTTTTAGTAACGGGTTAGCATTCCCTATCGATCACTTCTCTTGTGCCAGTCTGCCCTGCTGCAGTCTGTTATCTAGGATCACCGCGTGGAGGTGTAGAAGGGTCTTGGCAGCTTTGGTTCGCTCGCCCTGACACTAGCAGTTAGCTATGAGTCGATGACCACTGCAGCTCATTCGCTTCTCAGCATCTTGATCCCAGGTCCTGGGGCTCGCGTCTTAGCCCGACCTGGTCGAGCCGCAGAAAGAGATCTCTGCCGTCCGCCGATCAAAGCGGGCGGGAAGCTGCGCGATACTCACCCCATACGGCGATGAGGTATGAAACCACTAGTAAAAGACTTAGTTCTCGGTCGGGGTGTCTTAAGCAGTAGATCAGCTACCTCACTGCGAACTGCTGAGACTCAACCCTTGACCATGAGATATGTCCGCACACCAGGCGAATAACATCTCCGTGCCATGACCAGGCTTGTCCCCTGGTCAAATGCACTCTTTCGAGAGGAATCACAGGTCGCTGACATTTGGTCCACGTGCTTCGCTGATAAGCCAATGGTGCGAAGCTACCATCTGAGGGACTACGGCCGAACGCCTCTAAGCCAGAATCTCGCCCTAAATCTCAGCACCGCTGTGATGGGAGGCTACGACATGGCTGGGGCTAGCGTATCAGCCCGGCCCGGTCGAGCCGCAGAAATGCACCTGGTTAAATGCACTCCTGCCTCACTCTTTGCCTCTGTCTGCTATCAGTCATCCCAATGGACGCAGAAGAGATGCAGTCCAGCGGACATTGCACCTCCTGCCCTATTGTGACAACCTCCCGGGTGGCGGGAAATGCTAGGCGTGCCATCACTGCAGATGAGCCGAGAAAATAAAGGGAGCAAAGAGATGCCTCACTCACATGCATATGCTACGTTTCTGGCAGGACGTGACGATCCTGGGACACAGTCACACTGTACTGCCTCTCTTCTGGGATAGTACAAACTAGTACATAGTCCATCATATCATTGCCAAACCCTATAGACACGAGTAGGCAAGACTCGGTAGTCCTGCAAAACAACTTCCTAAGAGAGACAACTCTGACCAAAAACAACTGCTGCCTTGCAGTTAGGCTGGGGACAGCCAAAGGCTAAGGAGGGCAACCCTACAGAAACGCCTGTTGAAATCGGATGCACTGAGCCACAGGCTTAACAAAATAAAACAGTGCAACGTAAATATCGCTGTAAACAGCGTACGATGAAGAAGAAGAAGAAGATCCCAGGTCCGGTTTCATTTGAACACGCCTCTTATGTACATATACAGATTATGTCAATAAAAACATCGAACTATAATAAGATTTTACTGAGATTTACGATACTACGGGAGGTAGAATCAATCATATATCTTGGTAGTAATATAGACAGTCGAGCAGATGGGGCTAGAAAGCCTAGGAAGCCAGCTCATCAAACTGATTTGAAACCATCTGAAGCCTTGCAGATAAGATACTGGCGTATCTTGCCGGGTTTTCTCAGATATGGCTGTGCAACCAGTTTTATGATAATTCCGAAAGTTGGTCAGCGTTTACCAAACCTGACAACCGACGATGTGCGAAGGAGCACACGCAAGAGGATGCAATGCCTTATCCTAGAGCGAGGATGCAATGCCTTATCCTAGAGCGAGGAAAGACAGCCTCAGCTGAGTGTTGTGGCAGGGCAGACCAGGCTCTTAGCCTTGGTTGACGGCTGGTCTAGGAGTGAGGCCCCGACAGGCGAACAGATAGAGCATTGCTCTGCTGATCCGGCAGCCTCTGTAGCATGCCTTGTTCCAAATATATTGGTATCATCTTTCCCTTGGAGCAAACAAGGTCCCGAGAGAGGGAATATAATGCATGGTCAACACATAGTCTCTATATCGCTGCCCGGGCCTTGTGCTAAAAGCACAATTACTTTCGTCTGACAAGTCGAAAAGAGCCAATAATGGTCGGAGGTACTGATTGGGAAATTAAAACAGAATTGCTAGATTCCTTCATCTCTCATAGCAAAGACAAAAACGTCCTGCCATTATCACGAAGCGATACAGTCTAGCCATTAGGAAATCGTTGTCTAACCTTTTATAGATTTGTCTCTCTATAGCAAGGGCATGCACTCTGTGCCATTATAGCGAACCGCTACAATCTACCCATTAGCAAATCGTTGTCTAACTCTTCATAGATTTGTTTATTTATAGCAAAGGCTTCAACTCGTGTCATTATCCTGAACCGCTATAGTCTACCCAATAGTAAATCGTTGTCTAACTCCTCATAGATTTATCTATTTATAGCATCGGCAATAACTTTAACCAGTGTCGCGAACCGCTTCAGACTTATGGGTGTCATCAGTATTTAGGGTATCTTATCATATAAAGTAAAGTAACCCATAGCATTGCTGCCGTAGGGGTGTGAGGTGTTAGCGACCTCACATTTCAAAGGCTCGGCTATATGAGGGTGGCAGCCATCTTCTCCCCCTCGCCGCTTTTACTTCCTGGACTGAACCCGTACCGATTTAAGGCTGGGTAGACCCAGGTGCCGTTGCGTTTGGAAAAAACATTTCCGCCTCAACTTGGGAATGAACCCAGGACCACTGAGATACGAAGTCAGTGCGCTAACCACTGTGCTACGCGGCTCTCTTTTTTATCATATATATATATATATATACTGAACGGTCACTGAAATTATGTTTGAGGTTGTGATTTCCGAATGCCCATAATGAGTAGGTTACTCTTTTGCTGACCCCGATAAGTACGTTAAGTGACGGGTTGCAGTAGTTTTCCTCAAATCCCGAGCGTGCTGATGAAAGTGTACTGAAGTCCTCCATGCGGTTGTGCTATGCTTCGCATTATCTGCGTATCACTCACTATTACGAGGATTACGTCGATCCATCACCCATTTAGCCAGGCTGAAATAAAAACGGCCCGTTTCCAGGGAGTGCTACTAGGAAGCCGAGGTGAGGATCTTGGCCAGTATATTTAGTCTGATCCTAACATTTCTGAACAGTATATTGTGCCTGACCAGATGTTAGTCTTCATCCCCTTAGGTCTAAGGTAACAGAAGAAAAACACAGATTATGAGAATAAAAGCACACGAGAAACATCTTATTGTATTAAGAGACACGGTACTACTAGAGCTAGATTCGTTCATATATCTGTGTAGTTATATATTGTTCGTCCAATCATGATCGATGAGGACTACTTTTTCAACATTCTCTGTTCGCATAAATTCGAAACTGGCTAAATACGCCAACCTGAGACTTGAATTGTCTGTCGCACTTAGTACAAGGAAATATGATACCCCCTTTAACAGGGATTGTGGTTGTGGAGTTGCGGAGCGATCGTCTCTGGATAGCCTCATCTATTCTTAATGCGTCATGTCTCTGAACACCCTTAGCAATAGTGCTGCAATAGTCTGTGCGATTGGTGGTTATTCTTTCCCAGACGTCGTGGTTAATTCCGCACTGGATCAGTGTTATCTTAAGTGTGTTCTTGTACCTTTTCCACTGCCCACCGCTTGCTCTCTTGCCATTTTGCAAATGGCCATAGATCAGCTCTTTTGGTAGACGGTGATCCGACATGCGTACCACATGACCAGCCCATCTCAGCTGTGCTGCACATACCCTGCTGCGTGTACTTGTCATGTCCGATCGCCCTAACACATCTATATGTGGCACAATGTCCTGCCAGCTAATCTAATCCTCAGTAGTTTCCGCAGACAGTGAATGTGGAAGTGGTTTAATTTCCCATCATGACAATCATAAACGATCCATGTCTTAATTGATACATTTAAGACCTGGATCGTTTATAATGGTCATGTCGGGAAATTAAACCACTTACACATTCACTGTCTGCGGAAACTACTGAGGATTAGCTGATGCATTTGTCCTTGCCGCCATTACGTCCTGTAGCAATGCATTCCAAGCATTTACCACTCTCTGTCTACAAAATACAATTTCCTAATATATAATCTGGGAATTTCTTGGGTGAATTTGTAGCTATGGCCTCTTGTTCTTGTAGGTGGTTGTATTTTGATCAAAAAAAACTTGCTATATTCTATTTTATCCATACGTCACTCGTGGTAGCCAATTAGAAAATAGCTTCTCATAGCTTGCATCGCAAAAACCCTAAATCGCTTAGAAAACATCCCGCAGTCAATATTACATTTCATAATGCTTTTATTTCAGTAGAACGTGTTGATTCATAGAGACTGTTTTGTAACTATAGGAATGTACTACATTAGAACTATCGGAATGTACTCCATTGTAACTATCGGAATGTACTACACTGTAACTATCGGAATGTACTACATTGTAACTATCGGAATGTACTACATTGTAACTATCGAAATGTACTACATTGTAACTATCGGAATGTACTACATTGTAACTATCGGAATGTACTACACTGTAACTATCGGAATGTACTACATTGTAACTATCGGAATGTACTACATTGTAACTATCGAAATGTACTACATTGTAACTATCGGAATGTATTACATTGCCTGTTCCATAAATTCGCTCACTATTGATTCGTACCCTGACACAACCAATACGACTTAGTATTGAAAGTCGATTGCTTCAACAAACTTAGGGAAACATATCTAATAAAGTCTGGTGTATTTGATCATTAAGAAACATTACATATAAAATTCGTATTAGTAAATCGCCATGGACGAACTGAAAGCCAAGAGAATGAAAGGATATAGGGGACACATCACACTGTGGCATACAAGTAAAAGAGACATCAGACAGGTTAACAATGGAGGGAGCAACACGAGAACATCAATAACATACAATCAGCTTTCAAGAAAAGGAGAGCTTTATCCAGGTCATAAGGAAAGTTGATTAAACGAGAGACAACTATCACTGTCTTGATCGAGCAGAGGAAGTGACCCTGTTCCGCTTGAAAACGGGACTTGACAGATCGAATGGCCACTTACACAGGCTAATATTAGCTCCATTGCCCATGTGTATGTATGGGCAGGCAACAGAGATATCCGAACATATCCTGTAAGACTGTTATATGCGTAGCCAATTGCGTACTGAGCGCCGGCTGACAGAGACGAACCTCCACGCAAACCTCTTTGGAAGCCTTGATGAATTCTCTGTTGCAGAAGCCTTTGTTCAGAGAACTCGTCTTCACGTGTGAACGTAACAAGTGGAAAACACGGCGAACGAGAAGAAAAAGATTGTATATGGCTTGGCTTGGCTTGGCTTGGTTCGGCTTGGCTAGGCTTGGTTTGGTTTGGTTTGGCTTGGCTTGGTTTGGTTTGGCTTGGCTTGGTTTTGCTTGGCGTGGCTTGGCTTGACTTGGCTTCGTTCGTTCTCAATCTCCCGCTACAAACCCCGAAAGGTCTTAAGTAGCAGAATGGAGTCCAGAGAGCGGAATGCGTTGTGTCATAGTTTACAGCTTGACTGCGATATTTCCACCTTTCGGTCCAACACATCCGACATCAGCAAGCAGTTTTTGAGTACCGGGTTAGCATTCCCTCTTCGATCCCTTCTCCGTAGTCAGTCTACCCTGATGTTGCCTGTTATCTAGGATCAACCCGTGGAGGTGTAGAAGGGTCTTGGCAGCTCTGGTTCGCTGGCCCTGACGCTAGCAGTCAGCTATAGGTCGTTGACCACTGCAGCTCATGCGCTGCTCAGCATCTTAATCCTTCAATTATACATGGACATCTTTATCTTCATCTTCATGATCTTAATGACCCGTTCTTCAACGCATCTGCGGATCCCAACTTCGTCTCTAGCGGACTCTACCTTGGCCCGATGAAGTCCAGTGCGGGGTAAGCATTCCTCCTGCAGAAGGGTATTGTAGGATGTTGCGAGCAACAATGGTGTCTGGCAAACGCATTGGAGGTCTTCTCCGCGATCTCTTTTCACCTCAGAGGTACTAGATTGATGTCACTGTGCTCCATCGTTTCGTCGCAGTATGTGACGTACTCATATATGTTAAGCCGTGTCTGCACAGTTTACCGCATCATTCACTAAGACAATCGTCGTATGTCAGAAATGTTGGATATGGATTAATTAATTAGACATGGATATGGGTAATTAATTAGATATGGATTAATTAATTAGATATGGATTAATTAATTAGACATGGATTAATTTATTAGATTTGGATTAATTAATTTGACATGGATATTGATTAATTAATTTCACATGGATTAATTAATTAGATATGGATTAATTAATTAGATATGTTGTTGGATTAATTAATTAGATATGGATTAATTAATTAGATATGGATTTATTAATTAGATATGGATTTATTAATTAGATATGGATTAATTAATTAGATATGGATTAAATAATTAGATGTGGATTAATTAATTAGATATGGATTAATTAATTAGATATTTATATAGATTAATACATTAGATATGGATTACTTAATTAGATATGGATTAATTAATTAGATATGGATTAATTAATTAGATATACATTAACTAAATATGTATGGATATGGATTAATTAATTAGATATGGATTAATTAATTAGAAATAGATTAATTAATTAGATGTGGGTATGGATTAATTAATTAGATATTGATTAATTAATTAGATGTGGGTATGGATTAATTAATTAGATATTGATTAATTAACTAGATATGGATATGGATATGGATTAATTAATTAGATATGGATATGGATTCATTAACTATATATGGATAAAGGAGACATTTTCAAATCCATAAATGATCGTCTGCAATAGACGAATCAACAATTACCAAACTTCAGAACTTTGAAATCAAATTATGTTTGATCAAAGTCAGTGCAAGAGAGAACGGAGCAGGAGTGTGTACAATTATTGAGCTACACAAACCATCAGTACACACACCCTTCAACATATACTGAGAGATACTGAACATGTCCAGAGTGCAGTGAACTCGATGTTTAGGGATAGAGCTAAAGGGGATTTGTGTATGAGGCATGCAACCTCATTATGTAAAATATAATTACCACGAAGATACCGATATAAAATCACATAAATATACAGGGGGCTTCAAATGAAAATCTCAAAAGTGGGATGTAAATTTTAAAAACTATGCCTTTGATTTGTAACTTGTTAATATGGTTGCTAAAGATGTCAAGAGTGCCCTGTACGTGTCATCATTGTGTAGACGAACAACAAGACTTCATAATTGCAGTCAAAAGATGATCGCCGAACTATTGACTTGCATCAAAGAGGAGGAACGTTCTGTTATCAGTTTTGTTAGCAGTGAAGGGATACAACCTATACAAATTCATCTGCGAGTAAAGGTTCAGTACGGTGATGCGTGCCTTTCACTCAATCAAGTGTATAAGTGGAGTAGGAAGTTCCAAAACGGTGTAAGTAAAGTAAAGTATCCCATAGCATTACTGCCGTAGGGGTGTGAAGTGTTAGCGATCTCACATTTACGGTGTAAGTTCTGTGACAAACTGTTCACGACCTGGTCAGGCATATCGAGTAATGACCCCAGAGTCGGTTGCAGCCCTTGATGCCTAGCAAAGGAGAATGGCCGATTAACTGTGAATGAAGTTGCCGCACAACTGGACATCAGTCAAGGCTTAGCACATCTAGACGTGCAGTCAAGGTTAAGTACAATTACAGTTGACCTTCAGCGAAGGATACAGGCCTTGGAGATGAAATGTTTCCGAGGACTTTTAAACGTCACGTAGAAAGATCGAGTTAGAAATGAGGAAATACGAGATAGAATTACAACAGCAATAGAGCCTTTTGAAGACCTCTTGGCAACTGTCAAAAGAAGGAAATTCGTTTGGTAGGGTCACATATCGAGATCAAATGGTCTTGCAAATACGATCCTGCACGGAAAGGTGCAAAGCACGACGAAGAGACCGTCCTAAAAAAGAGGTGGGCGGACAACATAAAAAAATGGACCAATCTCCGACAAGAAGAGGCACAGGCAGCGGCTGCTGACAGAGAAGGGCGGTGTGGTGTTGTGAGGATGTCTTCATATGTGCCCCAACGACCTCACCGGTTACGGGATGACCTGACCTGACCTAACCTGAGTCTCTATTATTAGAGCACTACATTCCCAGGAAGAACACTGTCACCAGTACCACGTATACATATCTTCTCGGGAATCATCTTCGATTAGAAAGCAAATCCAAACGATGTGGATTTCAGAGTAAAGGTGTCTTTTTGCAACATCACAATGCTCGACCCCATTCTGCCAGTACAACGGCTGCAACCAACGAGGAACTCCACTTTCAGGGACTCCCACATCCGCTGGGCTCAACCAGAAATAGTCCCAAATGATTTTTACGTCATTGGACGACTGAAAAAGGCATTGGGAGAAAAGACTTTCAGGTCCGATTAAGAGGTCCAGCAGGTGGTGCATGAGTGGTTACACATGAGTGGTTACACAGGACTGGTTGCACATGAGTGGTTACACAGGATTGGTTACACAGGACTGGTTACACATGAGTGGTTACACATGAGTGGTTACACATTAGTGGTTACACATGAGTGGTTACATATAAGTGGTTACACGTGAGTGGTTGGTTACATATAAGTGGTTACACATGAGTTGTTGGTTACACATGGGTGGTTACACAGGAGTGGTTACACAGGAGTGGTTACACATGAGTGGGTACACATAAGTTGTTACACATGAGTTTGGACACATGAGTGGTTACACGCGCGACCAAAAGAATTTTATTCTACAGGAATCCATGCACTTTATAGGTGATGTGCAAACTTATATCGAACGTTCTACAGGAATCCATGCACTTTATAGGTGATGTGGAAACTTATATCGAACGTTCTACAGGGATCCATGCACTTTATAGGTGCTGTGTGAACTTGTATCGAACGTTTTACAGGAATCCATGCACTTTATAGGTGCTGTGTGAACTTATCTCGAACGTTCTACAGGAATCCATGCACTTTATAGGTGATGTGGAAACTTATATCGAACGTTTTACAGGAATCCATGCACTTTATAGGTGCTGTGTGAACTTATATCGAGCGTTCTACAGGAATCCATGCATTTTATAGGTGATGTGAGAACTTATATCGAACGCAATGGCGATTACGTTGAAAAATTATACAATTATGTTTCACATGTCCAGAATAAATTTAAAAACAAAATATATTTACGGGTTTAATTTGAATCCCCAATGTATTACTTTGAAGCATTTTTCTGTAAGGGTCTAACAACATTAGGGATTGATTTGGGGAGAAAATAATTATCTACTTACAAAAGTAGAAGAAAAAGAAGAAGAAGAAGAAGAAGAAGATGAAGAAGAAGAAGAGAATAGGCTGATTTAATCAAGATATCTTGGTTATAAAGTGCGCGTGTCGCCAACGCTCCCAGGCGGGGCTCGCGATGACAATTGCTATTACATTTGATGTTACTTAGTTGACATGCCATGTCAAACATTAAAAACGAAAGCTCGAAATAGTTGACTAATTTCTTGTTTGTTTAGAAGTGAGTCTTAGTTCACCTGCGCACCTACAAGGACGCTAACCCTTCTGGGGGTCCCTTGTGCTGCGAAACTAGTTGATACAGCAATAGATGAGGCGGGTCGGATAGTAATAGGGGTCCTAAAACCCACCCCCATTGATAAAATATACCCCATAATTGGTATAGCACCCCCTAGATCCGAAGAAACGTCGCAGCAGAAATTGAACGAGAAAAACAGGAGCACGACCCAAGGCACCCAATGTTTGGACATCTGGTACAGAGCACAAGACCCAAGGGATCCAATGTCTGGACATCAGGTATAGAACGCAAGACTCAAATCCAGACATAGCTTTCTAAAAATAACAAACCCCATACATACAAGCCCTGAAAGTCGCCGAATCGAGAAGTGACACGAATTGATGCAGGCCCCAGAGATGGCAGGAATTGATGCAGGCCCCAGAGATGGTAGGAATTGGTGCAGGCCCCAGAGATGTTAGGAATTGGTGCAGGCCCCAGAGATGGTAGGAATTGGTGCAGGCCCCAGAGATGGCACGAATTGGTGCAGGCCCCAGAGATGGTAGGAATTGGTGCAGGCCCCAGAGATGGTAGGAATTGGTGCAGGCCCCAGAGATGGCACGAATTGGTGCAGGCCCCAGAGATGGTAGGAATTGGTGCAGGCCCCAGAGATGGTAGGAATTGGTGCAGGCCCCAGAGATGGCACGAATTGGTGCAGGCCCCAGAGATGGTACGAATTGGTGCAGGCCCCAGAGATGGCAGGAATTGATGCAGGCCCCAGAGATGGAACTTCTGGAGGAACCTGCTCCTGGACATAATCTACCATACACAACATGGAAGTCGGTGAACAGACTCCGAACTGGTGTATCACGGTGCAAGATGAATATGAAGCGATGGGGATACACAAATGAGGACACATGTGACTGTGACGCAATACAGGACCCAGACCACCTGATGACCTGCCCCAACATCCAGGAAACATGCAATAGGTGCGACATGATGGAGGCAAATGACGAGGCAATCCATGTCGATGGATACTGGATGCAAGATATATAACGTGGTGATTGGACACGGAAAGTAAAGTAACTTTTTGTGCGAGTTGATAGTAGTAGCCGGATGTATTTCTCTTCTTAGCGGGCTAGGCTCGAGCAGTTATAAAATTGTTGGGTTTTGGGCTGGTCTCATCTAGGTTTCCGGTCTATTCTGTCTCTAGGACGAGTTAAAAAACAAACAAAACACAGTCCTATGACTTTTTTCCATTGCCGGGGTGGTCGAGCGGTTTGTTAATGCTGAGGACTACACGTCGCTTCGAGACTGCTGTTGCCACGTTGTGTGCTGCCTATATTTGTTTATTTCTCCCGGAACAAACAAAAACAAAAAACTAATGGGAAATGGGTTGTCAGGTGAACTGCTTCCACAAAGGTTGCTCGAGGCGAATACTCCACATCCGATTGCAAGATCGTGTCACTGACATCGAGTCTCTGATGCTATGCCCATACAGCTATGAGACAAAAGATGTATGAAGATAAAACAGCCTTACAAGCCAAGGTGATATTTGTAAGAGAAGCCGGGACCTTGATCTGAGAATGAACAAAGAAGTAGAGGAAGAGTTGGCGATCTATAGCCAGTAGTAGTTTGACATGTTTTACTAGAGGGAGATCGTGCCTAACAAATCTATTGGAATTCACGGAGGAGGTTACTAAAATGATAGAACCAGTGGATGTTATTTATGTAAATTTTCGAAACTCTTTCACAGAGTACCTCGTCGAAGATGGTTTCAAAAGTTAAAATCACATGGAATAGGTGGGGAGGTTGCCGAATGAATTGAATGTTAGTTAATGGGAAGAAGGCAGAGAGTGGGCATGAATAAGGAGTACTCTGAGTGGTGTGAAGTGAAAAGGGGAGTGCCACAGGGCTCGGTTTTGGGACCAATATTGTTCTTGATATATATAAACGATTTGGGCATTAATATTGCACCAATTATTGAAAAATTTGCGGATGACCCAAAATTATGTAGAAGTATATCATCTATAGCAGAGGTGGATATATTGAGGTCGGATTTAGATAACATTCGAAACTGGTCTGTGAGATGCAAATGAGGGATAATTTAGATAAATGTACAGTCATTCACATGGGTAGATCCAATATGGAACATAATACAGATTGGGCGAGATTAATATTAGAATGATAGATAAGGAAAGGTACCTAGGGGTTATAATAAAGCATACAGGTAAAGTGAGGGAGAAAGTCCAGGTAGCAGTGAAAAAGGCAAATGCAATGTTAGGCATGATAACAAGAAATATTAAACATAGGAGCAAGGAAGTGATCGTCAAACTATATAAAGCTTTAGTTAAACCTAGATTGGAGTACCGTGTACAGGTGTGGAGTCCTTAATGTAGAGAAGATATAAACATGCTGGAAAGGATACAAAAAAGAACGGCAGAGCTGATAGTGGGATTCTAGCATTACAGTTATGAGGAAACACTCAGAAAAACCGGCCTACAGTGTCTAGAAAAGAGAAGAATTTTAGGTGACTTAATACAGATTAAGAAGATAATCAGAGGAATGGTAAAATTAGACTATAACAAGTTGTTTTTTTCAAAATACAACCACCAACGAGAACAAGAGGACAAATATACAAATTAACTAAAGAAAGGTCTACATTGGATATTAGGAAGTGGTTTTAGTGTTTTAGTAACTCCCTGGCTGTACACACTCCCACAAAGTCCTTTCATGTACCCCTTCCTGCTCAACCAGTGATTAGTTAAACCTAAATGAAAATAGCAAGAACAGAAAGAACCGCTAAGATCTACATAGAACATCAACAACCGCTAAGATCTACATAGAACAGCAACAACCGCTAAGATCTACATACTACATAGAACAGCAACAACCGCTAAGATCTACATAGAACATCAACAACCGCTAAGATCTACATAGAACAGCAACAACCGCTAATATCTACATACTACATAGAACCGCAACAACCGCTAAGATCTACATAGAACATCAACAACCGCTAAGATCTACATAGAACAGCAACAACCGCTAAGATCTACATAGAACAGCATCAACCGCTAAGATCTACATAGAACAGCAACAACCGCTAAGATCTACATAGAACATCAACAACCGCTAAGATCTACATAGAACATCAACAACAGCTAAGATCTACATAGAACATCAACAACCGCTAAGATCTACATAGAACAGCAACAACCGCTAAGATCTACATAGAACATCAACAACAGCTAAGATCTACATAGAACAGCAACAACCGCTAAGATCTACATAGAACAGCAACAACCGCTAAGATCTACATAGAACAGAAAGAACCGCTAAGATCTACATAGAACATCAACAACAGCTAAGATCTACATAGAACAGCAACAACCGCTAAGATCTACATAGAACATCAACAACAGCTAAGATCTACATAGAACAGCAACAACCGCTAAGATCTACATAGAACAGCAACAACCGCTAAGATCTACATAGAACAGAAAGAACCGCTAAGATCTACATAGAACATCAACAACAGCTAAGATCTACATAGAACAGCAACAACCGCTAAGATCTACATAGAACATCAACAACAGCTAAGATCTACATAGAACAGCAACAACCGCTAAGATCTACATAGAACAGCAACAACCGCTAAGATCTACATAGAACAGAAAGAACCGCTAAGATCTACATAGAACAGCAACAACCGCTAAGATCTACATAGAACATCAACAACCGCTAAGATCTACATAGAACATCAACAACCGCTAAGATCTACATAGAACATCAACAACCGCTAAGATCTACATAGAACAGCAACAACCGCTAAGATCTACATACTATATAGAACAGAAAGAACCGCTAAGATCTACATAGAACAGCAGCAACCGCTAAGATCTACATACTACATAGAACAGCAACAACCGCTAAGATCTACATAGAACAGCAGCAACCGCTAAGATCTACATAGAACAGCAACAACCGCTAAGATCTACATACTACATAGAACAGCAACGACCGCTAAGATCTACATAGAACAGCAGCAACCGCTAAGATCTACATAGAACAGCAACAACCGCTAAGATCTACATAGAACAGCAACAACCGCTAAGATCTACATACTATATAGAACAGAAAGAACCGCTAAGATCTACATAGAACAGCAGCAACCGCTAAGATCTACATACTACATAGAACAGCAACAACCGCTAAGATCTACATAGAACAGCAGCAACCGCTAAGATCTACATAGAACAGCAACAACCGCTAAGATCTACATACTACATAGAACAGCAACGACCGCTAAGATCTACATAGAACAGCAGCAACCGCTAAGATCTACATAGAACAGCAACAACCGCTAAGATCTACATAGAACAGCAACAACCGCTAAGATCTACATAGAACATCAACAACCGCTAAGATCTACATAGAACAGCAACAACCGCTAAGATCTACATAGAACAGCATCAACCGCTAAGATCTACATAGAACAGCAACAACCGCTAAGATCTACATAGAACATCAACAACCGCTAAGATCTACATAGAACATCAACAACAGCTAAGATCTACATAGAACATCAACAACCGCTAAGATCTACATAGAACAGCAACAACCGCTAAGATCTACATAGAACATCAACAACAGCTAAGATCTACATAGAACAGCAACAACCGCTAAGATCTACATAGAACAGCAACAACCGCTAAGATCTACATAGAACAGAAAGAACCGCTAAGATCTACATAGAACATCAACAACAGCTAAGATCTACATAGAACAGCAACAACCGCTAAGATCTACATAGAACATCAACAACAGCTAAGATCTACATAGAACAGCAACAACCGCTAAGATCTACATAGAACAGCAACAACCGCTAAGATCTACATAGAACAGAAAGAACCGCTAAGATCTACATAGAACATCAACAACAGCTAAGATCTACATAGAACAGCAACAACCGCTAAGATCTACATAGAACATCAACAACAGCTAAGATCTACATAGAACAGCAACAACCGCTAAGATCTACATAGAACAGCAACAACCGCTAAGATCTACATAGAACAGAAAGAACCGCTAAGATCTACATAGAACAGCAACAACCGCTAAGATCTACATAGAACATCAACAACCGCTAAGATCTACATAGAACATCAACAACCGCTAAGATCTACATAGAACATCAACAACCGCTAAGATCTACATAGAACAGCAACAACCGCTAAGATCTACATACTATATAGAACAGAAAGAACCGCTAAGATCTACATAGAACAGCAGCAACCGCTAAGATCTACATACTACATAGAACAGCAACAACCGCTAAGATCTACATAGAACAGCAGCAACCGCTAAGATCTACATAGAACAGCAACAACCGCTAAGATCTACATACTACATAGAACAGCAACGACCGCTAAGATCTACATAGAACAGCAGCAACCGCTAAGATCTACATAGAACAGCAACAACCGCTAAGATCTACATAGAACAGCAACAACCGCTAAGATCTACATACTATATAGAACAGAAAGAACCGCTAAGATCTACATAGAACAGCAGCAACCGCTAAGATCTACATACTACATAGAACAGCAACAACCGCTAAGATCTACATAGAACAGCAGCAACCGCTAAGATCTACATAGAACAGCAACAACCGCTAAGATCTACATACTACATAGAACAGCAACGACCGCTAAGATCTACATAGAACAGCAGCAACCGCTAAGATCTACATAGAACAGCAACAACCGCTAAGATCTACATAGAACAGCAACAACCGCTAAGATCTACATACTATATAGAACAGAAAGAACCGCTAAGATCTACATAGAACAGCAGCAACCGCTAAGATCTACATACTACATAGAACAGCAACAACCGCTAAGATCTACATAGAACAGCAGCAACCGCTAAGATCTACATAGAACAGCAACAACCGCTAAGATCTACATACTACATAGAACAGCAACGACCGCTAAGATCTACATAGAACAGCAGCAACCGCTAAGATCTACATAGAACAGCAACAACCGCTAAGATCTACACAGAACAGAAAAAAACAAGCAAGTGAAAAATATCAAATATTTAGGACGCTTAGAATCATCTAATTGAAGAATGCGAGAAGAAATCGATCACAGATGCACCAAAGCAAACCAAATCATTGGCCAATGGTCAACAATACTAAAGAACAAGCAAGTAAAGATTCGTACAAAAAGGGCTCTGTTTCAACACAATTGTCATGCCTACGCTGTGCTACCAGTCTCAAACTTGGACACTGATGGCAAAAGAGAAGAGAATACAAGAAACAACAGAAATGAAATGCCTGAGGCGAAGGCTAAATGTAGCAAAGAGATACCTCACTCACATGCATATGCTACGTTTCTGGCAGGACGTGACGATCCTGGGACAAAGTCACACTGGACTGCCTCTCTTCCGGGATAGTACAAACTAGTACATAGTCCATCATATCATTGCCAAACCCTATAGACACGAGTAGGGAAGACTCGATAGTCCTGCAAGACAACTTCCTAAGAGAGACAACTCTGACCAAAAACAACTGCTGCCTTGCAGTTAGGCTGGGGACAGCCAAAGGCTAAGGAGGGCAACCCTACAGAAACGCCTGTTGAAATCGGATGCACTGTGCCACTGGCTAACAAATCAAAACAGTGCAACGTAAATATCGCTGTAAACAGCGTACGATGAGGAAGAAAGAAGAATGCTAAATGTGACAAGATGGGACAGAATTAGAAACGATGAGATCAGGAAACAGATG